>OZ020572.1:20885476-21020127 GCA_963971525.1 Cephus spinipes | reverse complement strand
GCTCTCTCTCTCTCGCTCTCTCTCTCTCCGCTCTCTCTCTCTCTCGCTCTCTCTCTCTCGCTCTCTCTCTCGCTCTCTCTCTCTCGCTCTCTCTCTCGCTCTCTCTCTCTCTCGCTCTCTCTCTCTCGCTCTCTCTCTCTCTCTCTCTCTCTCTCTCTCTCTCGCTCTCTCTCTCTCTCTCTCTCTCTCTCTCTCTCTCTCTCTCTCTCTCTCTCTCTCTCTCGCAATCTCTCCGTCTCACTCACTCTCTCTCTTTCTCTTTGCACTCTCCAGTTGACACCGTCCGGACTCTCTACACGCGCCACGCTTAATGCGCGGTCCCCGGCCGCTCGCGCATCTCCGTCACCACTCGGCTCGGTTCGGGAGATTCCGCGGCGGCTCGGGGCCTTGCGTTCGGGACGTGGGGAGGCGGGCGCGTCGTCACAATGTATAATTAAAACAAGCACATAATAACTTTTATTATTAACACTATTCCTACCGACACTTCACGTATACCTATTCCTACCGCGGCCGGTCTAATGACCGGTCTTTCACAACTTATATTTTTCAATATTGAATGCAGACCAATAGCCAGCTTACCAGTATAAAGATATATTTTCTTTTATTCAAGAGTACATAATCTACATTTTATTCTTTTTCGTCGCATTTTTTACAAATGGGCTATACTGATTTGAATTCGTGAGAAAATGTCTATACTGTGACAAGAGTCCCTAACCAGACACGGGGTATCCGAGCGAGCACTAGTTCGCTGCCGCGCCACTAGGTAGCCAAGGCAACTCGCATGTAAAAACGTACGACCGGGTAAATAATAAATCCGTCGAGTTTGCGGTTTTTGTCTTCTTCGCCATCCATATATACTTTTGTATCCTGCATCTTGTATCCTTCATCCTGAATCCTGCATCTAATATCCAGCTTCTCTCATCCGAGAGAGAACCATTTTTTGGATCACACCGTCCGTTGAGGACTCTGTGGTTCTAGATTCACTTAAAAGTGCCGTAAACCATTTTCTGAAAGGCACTTCTCGGATAAAATCGTGCCACAACTACATTACCTTTCGTTTGTAACGACTTTATAGTTTTGGCATTGAGTCTCTTAGAGAGAAACTATTACAAAAATGTCTAAATCGTACTACCGGTCAAATGACCGGTCGTGGTAGGTAAGACAGACTACAAATTTTTCTCAGAAAATAAACAATAAAAAAATAAGTGAATATTGAAAAATGTATCATACATATATATGAGGAAAACTCGTAAAGTTTAAAGGCGATTCACTTACGTTAAATGTAGGAAATTGCAATTGAAAATTTAAAAACGGTCATTAGACCGGTCCTGGTAGGAATAGTGTTAATACATATTTATTAATTTTGAACTTAAATTGGTTATTGTTTTTTGATTCTTAAAATTAATTTATAAATTAAATAGGTAATTATGTTACGTCCGACACGTCTTGGTTCCGAGGAGGAAGTACGTGGAGGGCTAACTTACTTATTTTTGGGATTCTTGCCACTTTAAAATGCTTAGGCACACCCAACTGCTTTCTGCTGTTGCTTTCGTTAGTTTAGATCGATGATCAAGCCCGTCGTATGTATATGTTGCAGGAAAATTTAGGTATTTATGAAATGATTCAGAGCAATGCCAATGTGTATTGGTTAATATGCAATATCTATTGTATTGTAACGAATATAAAAAAAAAGGAACATAAAAATGAATATAAAAACGGCGCACCGCGTTATTATAATGATATAATATGCCAAAAGACTGTCGGTGTTGTTTGTGTTGTTCGTGTTACAATGGTTGGAGTGAATTTGTGTACGTGTAACTGATATTCTATTGCGTATATGAATAAGCGGTGAGATCAACCGTAACAGTAAATATGTATAAGTTCGTGGTGTAATAATGCGATAATGAAACAGTGATTATAATAACGTGTTGGACTCACCTATGAGAGCAAGAGAGAGAGATGTTCTAGATGGTTTGGGACGTGTCCCCAGAAATAATATGTAATCCAAAATTTAGAAAATGATCCTTGTCCTGGCCGCTAAGGTAGGCACTAACACTAGTGTAGTGGTTGTTACACACAAGGACACTGAGTTCAAAAGGGGTGAAACGTGTCGTGACTCACGATTGGTTTTGCTGCTCGGTCCTAAGGCGAGGAAGACAAGATAGGCCCTAAGGTATCTTGTCTAACACAATGGATTGGCACTAAGTTCGCCTTTGACTCTAGGTTTTAGCGAATAAAAATGAAGTGACTGCTTTGATGAGGCTCCTAAGTAGACTGACTAATTCGCTCCTCGATTCTGGCTCGAGGAGTGCTAGGGTCCAGAGAAGGGATGGAAAACTGCCGATTTAGTGCATTCTGGAATCGTGGGACCAGCGCGGACTGTTCTTGGTTCCCGCGGTCTTGCCACGTTATCGGCACGTACTCTTGGAGTTCATGGTCCTAAAGTTCTCTAATTCATCTAACTTATATTATTCTCTCTCTCGTACTCACTGGTGAGTTCCCATGGGAACATTCCGTGGAGGGACTGTTCCCATGGACTTACAATCCTATGATTATTACTATCTTATTTCTAACTTACACTAAGGAGGAGCTAGGTGCGCGTAAGACCTGATCGCAAAATAATAGGGCAGGGGCGTTTGGCGGAAAATTTGGGGTGTAGTTGCGTCGGACGTAACATCTCCCTCCTTGGATGGAACATCGCCAGTAGGTGATGCTTCCCTGCTTCCTTCCGTGGTTGTTGTCGTGGTCCTTGGGTATAGGGACATACACGGTGGGTTGGTGGTGGTAAAATCATTGGTCTTACGGTTCCCTTGCTCCTTTCGTCTTCGAGAGATTACATGCGTAATTTCCGTTCTCGACTTCCACTCGCGGGCACCTCCGCGAATGCTCGCTATGCGTTTCTAGAATTTATCTGCTGACATTGTGCTATGACCCCGGTTATGCAGCGCACTGGCCGTGATCGTCAGTCATGGTTGTGATTTCGCTGAGAGAGTTGGTGAGTACAGAATTTTATAACGCTCCCTTTGCTGTTGTGTTTCAACGTGTGTCCTGATTCTGATTCCCTTTTAGGCCCGTCGTGGTACATTGCAGAGGTTTATGGCGGCGAGGAGGATCAGGAGGCGCCAGGCGAAACTTGATTGGACCGCTGGGTTCTCGAGCAACCCCGAGGGGTCGGATTCCTTCGGCCTCTGGGGGTTGTTCGGCCCTAACTGGTTTGAAGGGGAGGACCGCGGCCAGTTAGTTTTCCTGCCAGTTATCGGTGGATGGTGAGTGTTATTCCCGGTTTCGTTTATCTGATTCAGGAACGGATTTCCAACGTGTTCTTGTCTGGTTTCAGGGATTGGTGGGTAAAGGAGGCGGGCATCTCCCTATGGATGTACAGGGGGTATCTAGAGGACCGTTGGGCTCTATTGCCCGCTCCTTCTGTATCAGGGAGGCCATGGTGGCAATAGCCGACATGACATACCTATACCAATATAATAGATACACGTATATACATATATCTAGGTTGTCTCATTTCCTTCCCTGTCCTTAGGCTATGGTAGCTATTTGAGGAGGTAAGGTGCGTCTTGTGGTAGCGGGTACAAGTTCTGGGCCCGTATTGGGCTCAGATTGGGTGGTTGCGTTCTCGTGTTGCGGATTTCTCCAGATCTTGCGGGTGCATGGTTGGATCAAAGTCCTTACGGTTGTTATAAGTAGAGATCTTTTCCAGTATCCGAGCAACACGACGGCCACCAACGCGATTGTTCCCAATGCGGAGTATATTGTTATCTTATGTCCGCAGTTTTCTCGGTGATGTGTTTCTATCTCACTCAGTTCATTAGTTAGTTGGTTGAGGGATATCTCGTTTTCCCTGAATCTTGGTGTCATCACGTCTTTAGATGGTATTTCCGATTTTAACGCATTATTTTCAATGTAGTATTCCCGTACTCCAGGGACCAGCTCGTTGATATCTAGTGAAATCGAAGGTTCGTAGAAATATTGCTCCGGGTTTTCAATTATTTCCGTCCCTATTAGATTCATGTCATTCGTGCGGGCGCTACAGCCTGGTCGTAGCTGTAGTATACCGCCTCCACTGATTTTAATCGTGTCGCTCAGGATTCCGTCGCAAATAATTTTCAGATCTTCGGTTTCCATGGTGGCGAAGAACCATCCCTTGAGGCCCTTTAAGTAAACCCATACGGGGTTGGCTGTTGACCCCATCCTGATATCACAACTAGGGAGCACTTCTTTGTTTGGGTTTATTAGTAACGCGCTTTCACAGCTCGGTCTTCCACTACTGCGAAAAAGAGGTTGAGTAGGTGGACAAACATCGAAGTGTCTTGTTTGCCGGCAACTGGTCAGGTAACCCTGGTCGGTTGTCATGAAGAGCTCGTGGTCGGTGGACATAATTATGAATGGCTTACGAGGCATTATATAGGCGAATTTACTACCGTTTTCGTCATAATTTTGGATGACTGGGCTAGGGTGAATTTTATATGTAATAAAATGACTTCTGATTAACAATGGAATCTGTAGCTCGACCATCACCCGGTTCTTTGAATAGCCTATTAGTATTCGAGATATGGCGGCGAGTTCTTCATTTTGATTACTGTTTCGTGAAGTAGGGAAATCATTGTTAGGGTTTAGTCGGCGAATTTCCTCAGTCAACCTCGTAAGTTGATCCGGACTGATTAGGTCAGGATGAATGATCCTTAATTTGGCAAAGTACACAGCAGTGACAAGGGTTTTTAGGCACTCGTTGTATTCGTCTACGTGGTTGCGTAGTGCTTGTACCCATCTAGTCAACCTCATCGTATATTCCATTATTGCGATATCTTCGGCGTTCTGGTGGGCTCTGTCCCACGCGTCTTGAGTGTGTCTGTACATGACATCGGTTTTCGCGTTTAGCTTATGTAATCCGTCATGGAGTTCGTGGATCTCTGATTGTACTAGGTGGGTTTGTTTCTCGACGATGTGAGCCATCTTACTTTGGTTGCGGTATAGTTTATCTATTTCTTGGTTATAGTATGTCGCATCATCCTCAGTAAGCGTTCCGAACAACGTGTGGCTGATTTGTCCCACGACTCCGAAGAGTGCACGTCTCTTTGTGAATGGTAATGAACCCGTGGGGTCATACGCTTCGGTTGCTAGATTCCCACCGAGTCCCTCCAATTGGTTTATATATTTAGAGGAACTATTCTTTCGTCTTTCAAAGTGTTCCATGTCGATGATCCCTTTACATAAAGCTCCTAACTTTCCTTCACACGCGTCCAATGCTGCTGGTAAGTTGGTTATCCCTTGTACTGCATGTGTAGTGATTTTGGATATATCTATGAATATGGTTACTCTCCATTCTTTATCGGTAAGTCGGATACTATGAAGCTGTTCGTAATATAATCCCGTTTTATGCTCAAATGGCGTGACCACATAGTTCGTCTGTTCCAAACCTATTGCGACTCCGATGGTGCCCAAGAGGATGGCAATTCGCCGCAGGGACTCCATCATTTTTGACCCACGGCCAATTTCAATTTGTCCGTATGTCTTGTGAATCGGTCTCCCTTGGAATTTTCTAAAATGACATTATTATTATCAGTGGTGTCAATCACTTTATATGGTCCAGTGTAGTGACCGTCGAGTTTGCTTGTTCGAGGTTCCCTCAAGGCGTACACCATGTCCCCAATTCTGTATTTCCTTGGGTTAGCATTCCTGTCATACCTATCCTTGGAGTGCACTTTAGATTCTACCAGGTTTCGCCCCGCTATTTCCCTGATCTCATTTAATCGCTTGATCAGTTCGGATAGGTAGGCTCCGTACGTTTCGAGCTTCTCCCCCTCCGGGAATGACGTGGGTGCTCGTGCGATTCTCCCGAATACTAACTCATACGGAGTGAAGTTCGTGGCTTCATGCACAGAGGTGTTGTATGCAAACATGGCGAAAGGAATTAGTTGGTCCCAATTGTCATATTTCTGGAGGTAGTGTTTCAGGTATTCGATCAACACATGGTGACTACGTTCTAAGGACCCGTTAGTCTGGGGGTGGTAACCAGACGTTGTGACATGTTTGATCTTAAAAATGTTGGCCATTTTCCGCAATAATCTGCTAATGAAGCATCCTCTGCGATCCGTTAGGATAATTTTTGGAGCCCCATAGATTGCGATAACGTGTCTTACTAAGGAGTCAGTTATGGCAGCCGCGCTAATATTGGGTATAGGTATGCCTATGCAATATTTGGTCAGATTGTCCTGGATAGTGAGGATGTGTCGATTCCCCTCGGGAGTAATAGGTAGAGGGCCCACAGTGTCAAGAGATATTTTCTCGAAAGCATCCAGGGGCGTATCCGTGATGATCTGGGTTCCCTGGTTTTCGCTCGTACCAGTTTTTGTTCCTGGCAGCTTTTGCAGGCCCTTACGTATTCTTGGACATTATGCCGCATTTCTGGCCAGTAGTACCTTTCCCTTATGCGCTGGTATGTTTTTGTCACTCCTTTATGTCCTCCCACTAGGCTATCGTGCGTTTCTTTGATTATCTCCCCCCTTAGTTCCTCTGGGGGCACTTGCACTGTACCGTGGCATAGCGTAATGGTGACGTCGCTATCGGAGAATACCTTGGTCAGCATTCTTTGCAGCGTGCCAGATGGTAGCCTACTCATTACGTCATCTACGTTAGAGATTCTGAGTGTGTCGACCCCTGTGGTTCTCAATGCTCGCTTCAGGTTACATAAGCCTTGCATGATATCTTCACTTGACGTCTTGTCGAAGTGGTATGTTTTACATACAATACTGAATATTCGATGTTTTCCCCGTTTGGTGATTAGGACCGAACCTACTTGTGGATCGTGTTCCAAAAGGTCATCCGGGTTTAAAATCCCTAGGTCTTTTAGCAATTTGCCGATAGGGGTCGTCAACTCACAGTCGGCGGAAATAAAGTGAGCGTAGTTATCCTTTGTAAAAGTCAGACACTTGCGGCTATTCCTCAGATTCATTCCTTCTGATACAGGTTGCTCTAACTCGCTCTCTAGTTGGATGGAGGTTCCATTTTCTCTGATTGGCTGAGGCGCCTCTAAGTTCAGTTCGGTTATCTCATGCTGACTATTGTTGTCGTCAGAGTCAGGTGGTTCGTTTGTTGCTACTGGTGTCTTTGAGCCTATGGTCTCGACATGAGGTGTAGACCTTGCTATTGGTGGGGAATCGTTTAACCCTTGCCTACCGGGGGTTTCTATGTTACGCTCGGTGTTTCGGGTCGGTTCTAATACTCCTTGTAAACTTATTAGTTCTCTTTCTATTTGTTCCCGTTCGGTAAAGCATTCCTCGATTGATCTTTTGATATTTGCAAGCCGCCGACGGGCTGGGTCTGACAGGGGTATATTGACCCAGAGGTCGCTTGAGGGGTCGTTACTCGCGGTTCCTTCGCCAGCGTCGAGGTAGTCGTCCGTGTCCTCTGAATCCGACGAGAGTTCGATCAACATAGGTTGAACTTTTGACGTGGGCGTTCGTTGTTCCAGGTCAACTCTATGTTGACTCTCGGGTGGTTCTGGATTCGGCACGTTTTCTTGAGTGTCTCCGCGGTTTTCCTCTTTACTACGCGTTCTGGTTCTAGCTCGTGTGGCTGGACCATACCGCGGATCTGGTATCATGCTGCGCTTCCTTATATGTATAGGCGGCCGGTATTCTTCATCCGATTCCATTGGTGTTTCTTGTTCCATTGTATCCTCCGAATCTGTTTCCAGAGTCTTTCCAGAGTCTTGCAAGGACCTTGTGGTGCGCAGAGTGTCATCGCCTCCCTTCCTTGTTGCCGGTTCCACTGTGGATCGGGTGTTATTATCCCGTTTAGACTGACTCCTTGTAGTCAGTGGGTATACCGTCGTTTCGCCGCTGACTGTGTCGCACGGATTTCGCGACAAGGCGTCGGCATTCAGGTTGGTTTTTCCCGTTTTGTACACCACGCTGTACTGATATTCGGCGAGCTTTAGCCTCCATCTCATAAGTCTAGAAGTCGGGTCTTTTACTGAGTGGAGCCACACTAGGGGTCGGTGGTCGGTTACTAATATGAACTCCCGTCCATATAAGTACGGTCGAAAATAGTTGACTGCATAGACCATTGCTAAACATTCCGTCTCGGTGGTCGAGTAGTTCAATTCAGCGCCGTTTAGTATTCGTGATGCGTACGCAATTGGTAAATCTTGCCCTACTGTTCCCTGACTTAGTACAGCACCTATTGCGTATCCGGACGCGTCAGTAGTTAGTACGAACAGTTTTTTGAAGTCGGGGTATTGCAATATTGGTTCCTGGCAGATGGCATCCCGGAGGTCTTCGAAACTCTTCTGTTGTGACTCTGACCATTCGAATTTAGTCGTTTTCTTCAGGAGGTCGGTTATTGGTTAAGCTCGCTTGGAGTAGTCCTTAATGAATCGTCTGTAGTACCCTGTGAGTCCGAGGAACTGCTTGCAGTTGGTGGCGGTTTTGGGTGTCGGGAACTCCTTTACCGCTTTAATGAGTCGCGGGTCTGGGTTGACTCCTGCACCGCTTATAGTGTGTCCTAAGTACACTACCTCTTTCCTTAGGAACTCACATTTTTCGGGTTGCAGCATGAGGTTCGCTTCTCTTAACCTGGAGAGTAACCTCCTAACTTTGACTCCGTGCTCTTTCAAGGAGGCCGAATATACTACTATATCGTCTAAATAGAGAAATAGTTCTGTTCCCTGGAGACCGGTCAGGGCTGCATCCATCAGGCGTTGGAAGGTTGCTGGAGAATTTTTCAACCCTGTTGTGCCGTAACGTCTCGATAACGAAGGTGTTCGATAAGAGAGGTTAGGGCTAGGATATTTTTGGGATCGTTGCCGATTAAGGAGTTGGAACTCGCGTGAATATAACAAAACAGAATAGGTTTATTGAAACAATCAAGTGTGTGTTGTACAATCGGTCGACGTACGTCGACCTTGAAAATATAGGCACCGTTCGGTCCTTCTGTTCCTTGTGCCGGGTCTACTCCACGAGACCACCTTATCCGTTCGGATTCTAACTGTAGACTCCCGATTTTCGGATGTGCAGCCATAAGCTGGACTTCCGAAAAGTGATTATTGTGCGATTTTATTATTTCTTCATTTTGGTTGCCAGGCCGCCTTTAGTTCTGACTTAGCACATTGCTGCACGCGCGGACTACCAGGCCTGGCATAATTCTAGGGGGTCAGGAGACTCCCAGCGCAACATCCCTCCCCCCTTAAAGAAATCGCACAATTTCTACACGGCGTTCGCCTCGGGTGGTTACTATCTTGGTGGAGCACAGCTTCCATGATTATTTTGAGTACAATCGGGTACAATTCCCATAATATTAGCAGGGGCGTCCGCCCGTAACATTGGTTCTGTCTTGCACGTCCTGGTCGGCCCAGCGAAAACGCCTGTCGCGTGCTCTATTTAACGCCGCTCTGAGGCTTTCTGGCCTTGATTCCAGCGGTTCCAGCTGGATGTTCACCGCGGGTGAGACAGAGTTCGGCGTGAGAGCCGGCGCCGTTGGCGTCGAATTATGCTTACGCGTGTAACACATTTACACGGCAAGACAAACCAATGCTATGGGCGCTATCGTACTTAATGAGTAAAGCCCTAGAATATGGTAATGTTGCTCCAGGTGTTGGTCATCATAGTCTAGGCTTTCCTTAATTTTAGACACTTGCGTCCCGAGGCGCGCTAACTCCTCGGGGTCCCGTAACACTTTAACTAGTTCCACTTTTCCGGTATCACTGGTCACTCGCGGGGGAATAACTTGGTCCATCTCAGATAGTGTGAGATTGAAGGGGGGCAAGTAATCCTCGTTGGCGACCTGGGTGATGCGTCGGATGGTTTGCAAGCTGAAACTACGGGCGGTTACCGTACATACGCCTACCAAAGCCAATATACCTATGTTCTTTAATACTTCGTGAGACGCGGGGTTTCCGTCGCAGGTAATACTGACTGGTACGTCGGTGGGCGCTACAAATAACCATTTACCCGGCTGATGCATCGTGATCATCAGTACATGGTCGAACCGGGTGACCCGCTTCGGGCAGTGAAGTCCGTTGTCCGTGTCTAATTTCGCAAACGTCAGCACTTCGCACGGTGCTGAGCTCGTCAGGGGAATAGACGGATGCAGGGGGTTACAAATGTACCTATGAGAGAATTGTTTACAATTCCTCAACTCCAGGCTGGTCATTCGCAGGAAGTTTCGATTTTCCTGGTCCACGATCACGAGGTCCTCGGAGGTGTCCAAGTAGTAATACACTCCGTTCTCCGACCTCACTGGTATCGGGTGTACCTTGCTTACGCTGTACCTCTTCGGGCTTATCAACGGAAAGTCGAGTACGACGATGATGGCATTCCCTTGACTGAAGGCCTTCGTATCGGCTAGTCTCATTAGGGTGGCCGCTTGGTTTCGTTCGATTGGCACCGGGAACCCAGTTCCCGCTGGTAAGTGTGGCAGTGCATCCGTGAGGTATCCTATCAGTTTTCTCGGTGGTAGCACCGCTGCACTCACTTTGCCGCTCGAAATCTCAACTATTAGTCCAACTAAGTCCTTTACGTCGTTCCGTAGTGCCTCGACTATCACGCTTAGGGCGGTGAGGCCCTCATCCAGCCTTTGTTCCTTCATTATTATGCTCATGTCTGCCGTCAGTGTAAGGTTGACACGGGCGATGAGTTCTTGGAGAGCCAGTTCGTTGCTCTGCACGTTAGTGAAGGAGGCGTTGAAGAGGTGCAATGTGGACTCGACCACCTGTAGTTGGCCCTTCGTACTCTCCTTCAGCGTCCGCTGGTGGGAGCGTATGGCAGCGATTTCTTCGTTGATCCTTTCCGCGTCCGCGGCGTCCATATTTCCTGTGATGGACTTTATGATCGAACCGAGCCCGTCGATCAATCCCCTGCGTTTGAGCGCTGAGTCCGGTTTCACGAGGTCGTGAACCGTTCCCATTCCGTCCTCTATTTTCCGCACCATCCTGGTCACGGAATCTGCGATGGCCGGACAGAGGGGGTCATCTCTTCCCTGTTTCTCGCAGATGTCTAGTAGCAGTCGCAGGTTAGCGCTGACGTCGGCTTCCCGTTTCATGACTGCAGCGAGATCCATGGTGACGGCTAGTCTCCATGTGGCCTTGGCTTCCGAGAGGTACGGCGCAGGTGGTTCCTGTGCCGTCGCACGGTCGAGGCCCTGTGGAGCCTCGGCGACTTTGCCGGGGAGACGGATCCACCGGATTTCTTGGGGCTTGCCCGCCTGTTTAATGACGAGTGCCCTACCTGCGGGCGAGGATTATAAGGCGTGCGCCGTAATAAATTGAGTGTATGCTTATCCTCAAATGCCGTGTTCTGGAATTTTCCCGTTCGTCCTCCGGCTGTGGCCATCCCGCTTTCTTCTTAGTGCTCAGTGAAGTTCTTTAGGCGGTTCGCGTGAACTAACATGGTCTTCCGACCCATCTTTATAGTGTAGTTAACCGCTGAATTTCTCGCGATTACTTCGTACGGGCCTATCCACTTCGGGGTCAATTTAGCTGAACGCCCGCGCCTACGGCTTCGTTGTGGAGTAGGACCCTATCTCCGATACGGTATTCCTCGAGTTTCGCTTTAGCATCGTAGGTCAGTTTCGACGTTTCTTTGGCGTCACGTACGTTAGCCCCGGCTACCGTCCAGGCGGCACGTAGCCTTTCCCTCAGTTCTTGCGCGTAGTCTTCTAGGGAGTAGGAGTTTGGCGGCTCCTGTTTCACCGCTGTCGGGAGCTCGGCTTCCCGACCGAACACTAGCATATACGGTGACAATCCGGTCGCCGTATGAGGCGTCGTATTATAAGTAAACATCGCGTATCGTAGCCATTCGTCCCAGTTTCCTTGATCCTCGTCTATGTAGTTCTTAAGATATTCTGCGAGCGTGCGATGCGATCGCTCCAATGCGCCGTTGCTTTCCGGATGATAGGCAGTAGTCTGGATCTTCTTAATTCTCAGCAACTTGCATACCTCCTTGAAGGTTGAACTCAGGAAATTCGTTCCTTCGTCGGAGAGTATCGACTCCGGCGTTCCATATCTGCAGATGATCTCTTCAACGAGGGCTTTCGCCACGGTTCTGGCTTCTTGGTTGGGAATGGCTACCGCCTCACTATATTTAGTGAGGGCATCCTGGAAGGTAAGTATGTACTTGTTTCCGGATGCTGTCTCTGGCAACGGTCCTACTATGTCGACCGCTGCCTTTTCGAAGGCCCGTGCGGGTGTGTCCGTTATTATCATTGGGACCCTTCCTTTCTTACGCAGTTTATTCACCTGGCACTTACGGCACTTGGCGATGTAATCTTCTAGTTCCTTCCGGATTCCTGGCCAGTCGTACTTCATTCGAATACGCTGTAGCGTTCTCTTGACGCCCTGGTGCCCTCCTAAAGGGGCATCGTGGTACTCCTTAATGATTTTCTCACGGTCTTCTACCGTGGGGCAGGTTACGCCGTTGCCATAGTCGAGTTCGTCGTTCGAACTGCTGTCCTCTTCTTGACAGGACGATGAGCCTTCGCTCTGCTCTTCCGAGCTTCTTTCTTTGCGGATTCCTGCGCTATCTCTGCCCCAACCGCACGGCTTTGTGCTGGGACGTTCAGAGTCCTTCGCGCTTTCTTCTGGCCCTAGGCTGCCGTTCGGCTCGGAGGTTTCCCTCGCCTTCTTCTGGGCCCTGGTCGTGGCATAAATGCGACTTAACGCGTCCGCGTTAGTGTTTCGTTTCCCGGCCTTGTACTCCACGTCAAACTCATGTTCCGATAGTTTAATTCTCCATCGCATGAGTCGGGAGCCCGGGTCCTTTACCCCAAACAGCCAAGTCAGCGGCTGGTGATCCGTCACGACCTTGAACCGGGTGCCGTAGATATACGGTCGGAACTGTGCTATCGCCCATACGATGGCGAGTAGCTCCTTTTCGGTCGTGGTGTAATTCAGCTCCGCTTTAGATAGCATTCGGCTTGCATAGCAGATTGGCAAGTCTTCTCCGACCTTGCCTTGAGACAAGATTTCGCCGATTGCCTTGTCGGACGCATCTGTTGTCACGATGAAAGGCTTCTCAAAATCCGGATATTGTAGTATCGGTGCGGAAGTCAGTGCCCTTTTCAATTCTTCAAACGCGGCATCTCGAATCGCAGTCCATTCAAACTTGGTGTCCTTTCGGATAAGTTCGGTTAGAGGCTTGGCGATTTTTGAAAAGTCCTTAATGAACTTCCGGTAGTATCCGGCCAAGCCTAGGAAGGATTGAACTCCCTTGACATCTTTAGGTACCGGGAATTCCTTTACCGCTGCGAGTTTTTCTGGGTCGGCTCGCACGCCTTCTTCCGAGATGATGTGCCCTAGGAAGTGCGTTTCCCTTCGCAGGAACTGGCACTTACTTGGTTGTATGGCCAATTTGGCCTTCTTTAGGCGCTGGAACACCTCTCTCAGGCGAGCGTTGTGCTCGTCTAGGTTCTTTCCGTACACCACTATGTCGTCTAGGTAGACGTAGCATTTTATTCCTTGGAGTCCTGCTAGTACGGAATTCATCAATCTCTGGAAGGTTGGGGGAGCATTTCTTAACCCAAAAGGCATCCGATTATACTCGAAGTGCCCTTGCGGTGTAGAGAACGCCGTTTTCTCCTTGTCTTCGTTCGCCATCAGGATCTGATGGAATCCCGAGGCGAGATCCAAGGTTGAAAAATATCGTGCCTTTCCCAACTGGTCCTATATCTCGTTGATGTTGGGCAGTGGGTACGAGTCTCCTATGGTGGCTTCATTTAGCTTTCGGAAATCCACCACCACTCGCATGCGTCGCTCGCCCGTCGCATCGGGCTTCTTTGCTACTACTAGCAAAGGGGCATTCCACTGGCTCCTACTGGGCTGTATTATGCCGTCGGCCAGCATTTCCGCCGTTTGTTTTTCTACTTCTTTCTTGTGGACTTCGGGCAGGCGGTATGGGGGTACCTTAGTAGGTCTTACCCCTTCCTTTAGTGGAATCCGGTGTTCCACCATGTGTGTGCACGGGAGTTTGTCTCCTTGCAGGTGGAATATCTCCTCGTATTCGCTGATTAGTCCTGCAAGAGCCCTTTTCTCCTCGCTGTTGAGGTGAGCCAGATCGAGTTCACTCTGTAATCGCTCTATGCGTCTGGCACCTCTTTCCGTGCTTATAGCGCCTATGCGCAACGTCTCGGCCTTATAGCCTCCGTCTTCAGTGGGGGCATCCATCGGCTCGAGTTTCACGGTCGGGCGTTGCACCTCTGCTTCTAACTCGGTCATGTTGACCAAGCTCACTGCACAGCTGTTGCCCTTCGGCTGCGTCAGGCACGAGCCCATGATAACGCCCGTGCTGACTTCGGACTTTGCAAGTAGTCCGACGCTCCGGCTCGTAGTGGCTATGTAAGCGATTGTCTCGCTTCTAGGTGGAAGTTTCATGGTCGACTTCCCATCCATCAGAGGCATGCTATGGCCGTAGAGTTTAAAGGTTTCTCCGCTGATTATGTCCGCCTTGTGTCCTCTAATAAATTCCATTCCCAACAGGCCATTTACGGTCAGTGGTACATCATCTGGTACCACGTAAAACCAATGTTTCACATCTACTGCCACGGTTTCAAGGACGACTTCTGCCTTGCACAAGGGCGTGAATTTCTCGCCTCCCACACCCTGAAGTTCTACCTCGCTGTCTTCGATGACCGTATTCGGCTTCAGGCAGCTCTTTTTGATGATGCTGCACTGCGCTCCGGTGTCGGCCTTCAGCGTCAACACTCCTCCGACTGCGTGTGGAGACACGATGTCGAAATCGCTTGCGGATGCGGAATTTGCAAGCAATGTTACCTGTAGTAGCTGCATCATCCTTTTCTGCGGTCTCTTTGTACCGAGGGTGTTGAGCCTCAAGGTACCTAAGGTTCGCTTGCCGGTATTGTCGTGGCTAGAGGAGGTTTGGTCGGAAATGGGCGCATTCCGCCTTCCAGCAACGTCTTGCCCGGGCGGATCTTGCTTCGTTCCTGATTCGTTCTCCTGTTTCTTTCTTAGCCTTTTCCGACACTCCTTCCACGAGTCACCTTTGAACTTGCAGTACGTACAGACGACATCGACCTGGTTGATTGCCTTGTTCGTTTGCGGTGCCGGTAAGCTGACGCGACCCGACTTGCGCCTGCAATCTCGTGCCATGTGCCCGGCGTTACCGCAATTGTAACAGGTTTTTCCCCCTGCGACTTGGCCCTGCATGGACCTTCTCGTGTTCTGGGGCTGCCCCGTTATGGTTCCTTTCGGTTGGACGATTCTGCTGATTTCGATAGCACCGGCGATCGATTCGTGTAAGGTTTCGTAGTTTCGCGAACGGACCAGAACTTGGACTTGCCCGTGCAATCCATTTTCGAAATTAGCCTGCGCACACTTGCGTGTGACGGCTTCTACCGATCGCGCGTGACTCTGGTCGGGTACCATATCACATAGCTTCTCTACTATATCTACGGTGATTCTTTCGGCTCTGGTCGCATACGCCGTGACATATTCTCCGGGATTTTGCTTTAGGCTATTGAACTCCATTTGTAGGGCAGACAGTGATTTACGCTGCCCGTACAAGGCCTCTAGTTCGTATTTTAAATCGTCTAGGGTCTCGATCGTTTTGTTCTTTAGCTCCCTTGATGCCGTTCCGTTTAGTTTGCCGCAGAGCACCAGTTCTAGTAAAAGTTCCTGGTCTGCTTCGGCAACCCTTCTAAATACGGTTTCGCATGACCTTATGAATCCGTCTAGCTCATTCGCGTCGCTTCCGTCGAATGTCTTTATGTTTTTTAACGCTAGCCCTATGTCTAGTCGTGGTGATCCGAGGGTGGCGGGGACGCTTCTTCTTTCTCTTACTGGTTCCGGCCGCCACCTCAAACTTGGCCTATTTCTTCGGTCCCGTCCGGGCTGTAGTCGTTCTAACTGTCTCGTGAGGGCACTAATCTGATCTTGGAGGGCTGTAATCAGTTCATACTCGTCCGCTCCTACCTCGTTGAGGGTTTGTGCCAGATCTCTTCTAGCGTTCGGAGTATGCTCCGACCGGCGTTCCCGCGGCTCAAAGACCTCGTCTTCTCGTCCTTCCCCATCGAGATACGTTCCTAGGTCAGCTGGGTCGTGGTTGGACGTCCTTAAGGGTCGTCTTTCGTGACTCCTTTGGGCTGCGTGAGGTGAAAGGCCTCGAGCCATAGTTACCGCATTTACGGGGTCTGATACGGCGGTCCGTCCGCGTAGACGCGCGATTTCCTCGTTCACCATAGAGTCTGATATTCCCGCGGGAGGAGCCTGTCCTCTGTTAGCCATGTCACCTATTTGGTCTAAAAGAGTATCGTCGTAATCGTCAAAGGCAGATCCTCTTCGCGATACTACTCCGAATTGAGCGTTTAAGCTACTCGAGATAGCCGCCTGTCGACCCTCAGGTAAACGTCCTGACGGGGAGAGAGTCCGTAGCGCTCTCCTAGCTCTAAAAGTTATATCTCCGACCGCGGCTTCTAGTCCGGCTAGGACGTTGACGTTTTCCCTATCCAAAGGTGATTCCAACGAGCCTCCCCTACGTAAGGGTCGCGGCTCAGTATCGCGAGGCATGGACCGATTCGCGTAGGGGGTGTCAGGAGTATACCGTGACTAACAATTAGAGACTAATCCTATCTACTGGCTTTGGAAATTTTATAGGCTTTATAGATTGGTAACCGCCACTTACAGGATGAAGCTCCACTCCATGGCGTTGATCCTCCGGGATGACGTTGGTAGTCGTTGGGTGACTCGTACTCGTCCGGATCCCGGTAGCGGCGATGTCTGGATACCGCTGTCAACTGTAGACGTCCTTCCGGGTGTTGTTGGTCTTCTGTTGTCTTGTGTGTCGGCCACGTTTGCACGACTATTCTTTGCAATAACGCCTACTGCGTAGCGTTTTGCCGTAAGTTCCTCGACGTCTCTTGTCGAGTCCGATTTTGTTCCTGATTCAACTACTGCGCGTTGAATCCTACCAGGCTATTTGTCCCAACGAATGTATGTCGGGTTCAGCTCTGGGTTTCGTTTACCGTTTCCGGTTGTTTCTCGTGTGGTCTTCTCGATCACTTCTGACACTTCCGTTTTGCTAATTCACTTTGGCAGATCCCACCGCTGCCACCAAATTTGTTGTGCCGTAACGTCTCGATAACGAAGGTGTTCGATAAGAGAGGTTAGGGCTAGGATATTTTTGGGATCGTTGCCGATTAAGGAGTTGGAACTCGCGTGAATATAACAAAACAGAATAGGTTTATTGAAACAATCAAGTGTGTGTTGTACAATCGGTCGACGTACGTCGACCTTGAAAATATAGGCACCGTTCGGTCCTTCTGTTCCTTGTACCGGGTCTACTCCACGAGACCACCTTATCCGTTCGGATTCTAACTGTAGACTCCCGATTTTCGGATGTGCAGCCATAAGCTGGACTTCCGAAAAGTGATTATTGTGCGATTTTATTATTTCTTCATTTCGGTTGCCAGGCCGCCTTTAGTTCTGACTTAGCACATTGCTGCACGCGCGGACTACCAGGCCTGGCATATTTCTAGGGGGTCAGGAGACTCCCAGCGCAACAACCCGAAGGGCATTCGGAGAAATTCATAATGACCGTGGGGTGTCGTGAACGCAGTCTTTTGTTTGTCTTCCGCTCTTACCTGTATTTGGTGAAAACCGCTAGCTAGATCAAACACCGAAAAGTACTTCGCTCCTCCTAGTTGGTCTAAGATTTCGACGATGTTAGGTAGAGGATAGGCATCGCCTACTGTCTTTTCGTTAAGTTCACGGTAGTCTATCACCATGCGCCAGCGTTTGCTGCCGTCCAATCCCGGTTTCTTAGGGACTATCCATAGAGGCGAGTTATATGGTGACGTTGATGGTGCGATAATTTCATTCTCCAGGAGCTTATTCACCTGTTGTTTTATCTCATCTTTATGCACGGGTGGATATCTGTATTGCCGGGTAGACACAGGCAACTTATCCACTGTTGGAATTTGGTGTTCCGTGAGCGTAGTGTATGGTAGTTGTTCTCCGGAAATGTAGAATCGATCAGAGAATTCTCTCGCGATTTCGGTTACGTGTTTTTGTTCCTCGGCATTAAGATGACCTAACCGTAGTTGCTCTATGACCTTGTGATATCTATCCCTACCTGAAGTCTGGCGTACCACTGTCTCGGTCGAGGTATCTTCCGTGTCTGAGTATCCTTCCAACAGGAGGTATGGGTACAAGGGCTGAGGGCACACTTGTATTTCTATATCCTCGTCTAGTGTGTTAATAGCGAGGGCTATAGCTATACCTTCCCTATTGGTTACTATGGCTTCACCTAGGTATATTCCTTTCTCGAATTCAATTCGAGGGAGGTATCCGGTGTGAAGGTCCATGGTAGTGACCAGTATAGGCACGGGTGTTCTGCTTCGTGCTCGCAGGAACGAGGTCGCGTAGGCGCCCTTTAGTCGTTTAGGCATTTCGTCTGCTATAAATGGTTGCGGGTTTATCGGTCGACTTTGGGTAACGATGGTGTTATGGTTAAAGGAGATTTCAGCCTTTTCCTGTCTTAGGAATTCTACTCCTAATATGCCGTCACCGTAACTTTGTTCTCCCGTATTAATGACATGGAATTTCGTTGGTGTCCCCATTACGTGGATCTTAACGGTTCCTATGGTGTAAGTTCTGGCATCACCTATTCCTATTATACAGATTGATTCTTGTGTATCTATTTTTGTAGAGGGCGATAGTGCAGATATTGTTACTATATTGACGTTGGATCCCGTGTCTACCAAGAATCGTCCGAAACCACTCAATAATTCGGGCGCTCGTACGATGATGGAGGGGGATTCTACTTTGGATACACAATCCTGCAGTTTCGTCCCATCTCTACGGATTTCATATGTTCGTTGGCGCTCTGCAATTGGGATCGGCTCGTTGTCGCGCTCACACAACGTAGCTCGTTCGAGTTTAAATGCTCGGTATCAATACAGGCTGTAGTACTATGACTTAGAGGACTGGATCTTCCATCGCCTCCGTATTCCGTTCTAAGCACACGTGGATTCCCATACCGTTTGTCTTCGGTCACTTCTTTATACCGATGGTCTTGCTCGCGGGTTGGTCTACCCTGTGAATATGAGTTCCGTTCCGGCGTGAATCTACTGTTTGATGGATTTTCCGAATACCGTTCCCGCTCGCGTCCAGGAGACCATGGGCGTCTCGGATTTTGGTCCCTTTTTAAGATGGTTAAGATGGATCCATACCTAGGAGGTGTGTTTGACCGCTTGTCGCGTTGTGGACTCGCGTATCTCGGTGAAGGCAAATAGTTTGAGTGACTGGCCCTAGATCTGTCATAATAATACGGGTCTTCCCTATTTCTATCTGGTGAGCGATAATATACTCGCGTAGCCTGCTCATCCTCAAAACGCAACTGCCTAGATGATCGTGGTTCGTAGCCATACCCCGTGTCACCGGTATCTAAGGCTTTCTCCAATTCTAATGTATATTTTAATGCACTTTCCAGTGAATCGGGGGATTTGAGAGCTATTGCGTAACCGAGCTCGTCAGGTAAGCCCCTTCTGAAACTGGCAATACCCAATTTTTCTACCCCCCTTTTTACTGCTTCTGCACTATCCTTGCCTAATTCTTCTTCCGTCGCCTTGAGGCAATGTCGAACAAGCTGTGATATTCTAGCATGGAATTCGCGGATTGATTCGCCACGATACATTCTTGACGCGCGTATTTCGGCCTGGTAATCCATGTAATCTTTAGCAGGTGCGAAACAATCACGGAGGTGCTCGATCAATTGTTTAACACTATGGAAGGTCATTCCTTCTGTGCTCATTCGAGCTGGGCCCTTGAGTTTTGATAACACACCTCGCAGGTACGAGGTTTCGCATGCCTCTGATACCAGTGCTCGTCCGTTTTCCACGTCCAGAGCAAAAGTCTTTAGAGGGATATTTCTTCCGTCGAAATATGGTACGTGTTTTACTGCGTTCTGCACCGAGAAATATTCGACTAATGAGTTCATCGCGTCAGTTACGGACTGGTTGTGCGTTGCCATGGCGGTAGTTTCCATGATTCTGGATTGTGTTAATTCTCAAGAGCTCAGTCGGATGTCCTTAATTCTAACCTTAATACAATCTTATTATAAGTGTGAGTGTGTGTGTGATTAGGCACACAGAAAGCAGCGGTTATTGGCAAGTATCCCACCGCTGCCACCAAATTTTGTTACGTCTGAAGGCGGGTTTACACCAAGCGAGCATTCACTGCGAACACTGTTTGCGAACAATCGCGAGCAAGACGCTCGGGCGGTGTAAACACATGGCCGCACCGAACACCGTTTGCGAACGCTGTTCGCGAATGTTCGCGAGCATTCGAACTCGTTCCGCGACTTGTCGGTAAACCGACGAATCGTCAAAGGATTCACTGTTCGTTGCTCGTCCGGTGTGAACAGTACCTAGGCACTATCCGCAGAAGCAAGAGCGTCCGGGTGATTCTTTTCATTACTGGAGTATGTGTTTGTATTATTGCGTTTTTATTTCCAAAAATGGAGTGGGACAACGAAAAATGCCTTGAACTGATAGGATTGTATAAAGAGAAGCAATTGCATATAATTTCTTCCTTTTAAAAAGGAAGACTCCCACATCCTGCGTTTCCTCCTCTGGCGGCGTTTCTCGATTTCAGAGAGAACTACTATCGACGCAGCACAGATTGCAAGCTTTGACAACGCTGGTGCCATGTTTGCGCACTTTCGTCGGAACTTCGCCGAATGTTCGAAAACGACTGCTCGATCGGGCGTGCTCAGGCAGTGTGAACGGGGTCCAAACGTTTGCGAACCTTTGCGAACGACTGCGAACCTTTGCGAACAATGCTCGCTTGGTGTAAACCCGCCTTGACACGTCTTAGTTCCGAGGAGGAAGTACGTGGAGGGCGAACTTACTTATTTTTGGGATTCTTGCCACTTTAAAATGCTTAGGCACACCCAACTGCTTTCTGCTGTTGCTTTCGTTAGTTTAGATCGATGATCAAGCCCGTCGTATGTATATGTTGCAGGAAAATTTAGGTATTTATGAAATGATTCAGAGCAATGTCAATGTGTATTGGTTAATATGCAATATCTATTGTATTGTAACGAATATAAAAAAAAGGAACATAAAAATGAATATAAAAACGGCGCACCGCGTTATTATAATGATCAAGAGACTCGGTCGAGTCTCGCGCCAAGTAC
The DNA here is from genome assembly GCA_963971525.1 of Cephus spinipes. Taxonomy (NCBI): domain Eukaryota; kingdom Metazoa; phylum Arthropoda; class Insecta; order Hymenoptera; family Cephidae; genus Cephus; species Cephus spinipes. The sequence continues at coordinate 20,998,969 of OZ020572.1, read as the reverse complement.
AGGCAACCCGCCGTACGGGGCACGGCTCGCCGAGACTCTTTACTCGAAGCATCGCTTGTACCTGTGTTTCGACTCAAATATCTTATGAACGGCTGTATGTGAGAAAAATTTATTGATACATTCACTCTAGGAATCAAGGGTTCTGAATTGATTGCCACTAAATTCAATACGATTAGTATACGAGATCAGGGTGTATTGAGATGGCAAGCGAGATGATTTTATTTCAGGTCCGTCGTCGTCGTCGTCGTCGTCGTCGTCGTCGTCGTCGTCGTCGTCGTCATCGTCGTCGTCGTCATCGTCGTCGTCGTCTTCGCACGTCCATCGCATTTTTTACCCAACAGATGGCGCTGACTGCTGTGTCTTCATTACCTATTTGTACTCTGAATAGTGTTAGTAATTTACGAATACACAACACAGCCAATACACTTTATACGTGAAGCTACTGTTCATACCGAATTTCCAGTTAGTATAAGGGTGCTTTCACACCGTATACAATTATTAAGTTTTTAATAGCATTCATGTGGAGCGCGCGTGTATGGGTGTATGTATATGTGTGCTTCAACATAGTTCCTCGTATTTTAGGTGACAGTTTTTAGAGACACAGAATGTCCAGGTGTTTCTCTCCGTAATATCCTATATCTAGGTGGCGGACGTGGAAGTCCAGGGTGTCCAGGTATTCCGCTTCGTAGTTTCTTGTATCTAGGTACTGGATGTGGAAGTCCAGGGTGTCCAGGTAGTCCGCTTCGTAGTTTTCTGTAACTAGCTGTCGGATGTGGAAGTCCAGGGTGTCCAGGTGTTCCGCTTCGTAGTTTCTTGTATCTAGGTACTGGATGTGGAAGTCCAGGGTGTCCAGGTAGTCCGCTTCGTAGTTTTCTGTAACTAGCTGTCGGATGTGGAAGTCCAGGGTGTCCAGGTGTTCCGCTCCATAGTTTCTTGTGTCTAGGTACTGGATGTGGAAGTCCAGGGTGTCCAGGTATTCCGCTTCGTAGTTTTCTGTATCTAGGTGTCGGATGTGGAAGTCCAGGGTGTCCATGTATTCCGCTCCGTAGTTTCTTGTATCTAGGTAGTGAATGTGGAAGTCCAGGGTGTCCAGGTATTCCGCTCGGTAGTTTCCTGTGTCCAGGTGTCGGATGTGGAAGTCCAGGGTGTCCATGTATTCCGCTCCGTAGTTTCTTGTATCTAGGTAGTGAATGTGGAAGTCCAGGGTGTCCAGGTATTCCGCTCGGTAGTTTCCTGTGTCCAGGTGTTGGATGTGGAAGTCCAGGGTATCCAGGTATTCCGCTACGTAGTTTTCTGTATCTAGGTGTCGGATGTGGAAGTTCAGGGTGTCTAGGTGTTCCGCTCCGTAGTTTTCTGTATCTAGGTGTCGGATGTGGAAGTCCAGGGTGTCCAGGTATTCCGCTTCGTAGTTTTCTGTATCTAGGTGTCGGATGTGGAAGTTCAGTGTGTCCAGGTGTTCCGCTCCATAATTTCTTGTATCTAGGTGTCGGACGTAGAAGTCCAGAAAAGTGTGCAACAAGCTTTGGCGCTTCGCTCAAACTATAGTATCCTCTTTGATGTTCGCACGGCCTGAGGTACAAGGCCTGAAATAATCCAGCACACTCTCCTCTCTTACGTTTACCACACGGCTTCAACAATCTGGACACCATTAACGACGCTTATATGCATTGAAGATTACATTTTCTTTAAAAATTTGGATATGTCTTTATGCATTTCTAGAAAAAGGGACTTACACATTAAATTTATATGCCATTAAACATTTTCGACAACGCTATATATTTTTCTGATTAGCAACATCATAATGCATTTACATTTTATATCTGTGACAATATAGATTTCAGTGCTTAATACTTCTATTTCCCGTTGGACAACAAAAACTTGTGATATCCCCCAAAAAACACTTACGTGTAAAAAACCACGCCAAGTACAGGTGTGCTGTGTATTCCTCTAATAAAAAGTATTGATATCAGATTATTGAGGCCAAGTACTTAAGTCACTACATGTTTGCCTATTATATGATCTAGCACTGGCCCATCATTTTAATTGTATTTTCGAAATTTCCTATAACGTTTTCACTACTCTTTTACATTACTACTGTTTCTCGTAGTTGATTATGAATTAATGGTTATTTAATAATTAATCAAACTTTAGCTGATTCCTTATCGAGTACTACTTGGCGGGTCCGTGCAATTCTTGATATAAATTTGCATTCATAATGCCAGTCATTAAACTCAAAACCAATTTCAACTTTCTATATAGAGTTTATTAACGATAACTCGTTAATAATAATCACGGTAAAACCTTAATAATAAACATAATTTTAGGATACTATTAGTACGTTCAAAGTAAGTACTTTGGAATTTCTGACACGGACCCGCCAAGTAGTACTCGATAAGGAATCAGCTATAGTTTGATTAATTATTAAATAACCATTAATTCATAATCAACTACGAGAAACAGTAGTAATGTAAAAGAGTAGTGAAAACGTTATAGGAAATTTCGAAAATACAATTAAAATGATGGGCCAGTGCTAGATCATATAATAGGCAAACATGTAGTGACTTAAGTACTTGGCCTCAATAATCTGATATCAATACTTTTTATTAGAGGAATACACAGCACACCTGTACTTGGCGTGGTTTTTTACACGTAAGTGTTTTTTGGGGGATATAATATGCCAAAAGATTGTCGGTGTTGTTTGTGTTGTTCGTGTTACAATGGTTGGAGTGAATTTGTGTACGTGTAACTGATATTCTATTGCGTATATGAATAAGCGGTGAGATCAACCGTAACAGTAAATATGTATAAGTTCGTGGTGTAATAATGCGATAATGAAACTGTGATTATAATAACGTGTTGGACTCACCGATGAGGGCAAGAGAGAGAGATGTTCTAGATGGTTTGGGACGTGTCCCCAGAAATAATATGTAATCCAAAATTTAGAAGATGATCCTTGTCCTGGCCGCTAAGGTAGGCACTAACACTGGTGTAGTGGTTGTTACACACAAGGACACTGAGTTCAAAAGGGGTGAAACTTGTCGTGACTCACGATTGGTTTTGCTGCTCGGTCCTAAGGCGAGGAAGACAAGATAGGCCCTAAGGTATCTTGTCTAACACAATGGATTGGCACTAAGTTCGCCTTTGACTCTAGGTTTTAGCGAATAAAAATGAAGTGACTGCTTTGATGAGGCTCCTAAAAAGACTGACTAATTCGCTCCTCGATTCTGGCTCGAGGAGTGCTAGGGTCCAGAGAAGGGATGGAAAACTGCCGATTTAGTGCATTCTGGAATCGTGGGACCAGCGCGGACTGTTCTTGGTTCCCGCGGTCTTGCCACGTTATCGGCACGTACTCTTGGAGTTCATGGTCCTAAAGTTCTCTAATTCATCTAACTTATATTATTCTCTCTCTCGTACTCACTGGTGAGTTCCCATGGGAACATTCCGTGGAGGGACTGTTCCCATGGACTTACAATCCTATGATTATTACTATCTTATTTCTAACTTACACTAAGGAGGAGCTAGGTGCGCGTAAGACCTGATCGCAAATCTTATTTCTAACTTACACTAAGGAGGAGCTAGGTGCGCGTAAGACCTGATCGCAAAATAATAGGGCAGGGGCGTTTGGCGGAAAATTTGGGGTGTAGTTGCGTCGGACGTAACAATTAAAGTTTTGGACTTTTTGATGCGGCCGTATACAACAACTCCACTGGTATCTATTATATGTCTTTATTCTTTGCTTTTCTAATAAATATACAACGTTCTTTCACTCGTCCGAACCCTTATACAGCACGCAACTAAGTCACTAGGTTCGAGGCTACTAGCGTCTAAAAAGACCACCTCCGTGAACTTGGCCGGCACACTTTGACTTTTTGAACTTTTTCTTTTGCAGATCGTTTGTAGGTCGTTTGTAGGTATTTGTTGGATTAATTAAAACATTTGTCGGTTAACTGTTAATTTAAAAAATAAAAAAGTACGTGAAGTTGGCCGTAATTTTTTTATTTTTTCATCTATCTTTATTTTTCACGTGGCCAATCGATGCGGAATCGTTTGTTGGTCACAAATAATCCAATTAGTATATTTGTTGGATCGTTATTTCAATAAAATAAGCATAAAACGTATTCGGTGCATTGTACGCGGGACGGTCATATGACCACGGGAAGTTGGCCGTAACTTTTTATTTTTTCATCTATCTTTGTTTTTCACGTGGCCAATCGATGCGGAATCGTTTGTAGGTCACAAATAATCCAATTAGTATATTTGTTGGATCGTTATTTCAATAAAATAAGCAAAAAACGTATTCGGTGCATTGTACGCGGGACGGCCATATGACTACGGGAAGTAGACAGCAAAAATCATAATTAATGATAAATGTTTATTTAATTGGTACTTAATCGATTCGAAATCGTTTGTAGGTTACAAATAAAGTAATTAGAAGGTTTGTCGGTAACTGGTGCGAAAAATAAACGTAAATGACTGGATCGTCCTCGGTGCCGGCTAGTGATAATTGATATCTGCAAGAAAATGTGTGTATTTTGGCAGAAAATTGTAATAAGTTTTCGTAATTTAATTGCAATCCTGTGCGTAATCGTTTTGAAGTTACGAGTTGCAAAAAAAATACGTTATCTCGTTATTAGATTTTGAGGTTACGATCGTATGATTGCTTATGACGCTTATTAAACCCAAATTCGTGTTTATATATCTGATCCAAATGGTGTTTATATATTTAATTCGTTTATACATCCAAAATAAAATAAATGTACCTGTTGAATAAATGTAAAAGCTTTGTCTAGGTGTACTGGTTCATCCCTGTAGCTTCTGTTAAGTAATGCATTCTTAGTTAATATTTGATATGTGTGTAACACAAAATGAATAAAAGAACATTCTAATGATCACATATTTATTTGGAATAATAATTATCCATCGTTCAACTCCATCATCGGTGCCAAGTTTTGACAAACATCAATTTAAGAGCAATCGTTATGCTATCAACTATCTGGGTATGGTGAACCGAGGCTGTCAGATGCAACATTTCCCAGCACTCCCAATAATCTTGGCACATGTTTTCATAAAATTTTGTGTAACATCATAGCCTTGTTTTTACATGACTCATAAATCAAGTTGGAGGTTTGCGCTAAAACTTGTATTTTTGAGAGATCTTTCTCACTGAATAAGTATTTTGAACTGACTGATGTATAACTTCAATAATATTTATAACTGAAAGATTTAAGCAGCATTATAAGCATTTCTTAGACTTCAAAAATAATTTGAAAGGTGCTCTTGGATCACATCCCTTTGCGATTTTCATTTTCTCGAAACATTGTCTAATGTAGCTGTACATGTATAGAAATGGCAATTCAAAAGAAAAAGGGATAAGGAAATATTAAAAGGATAGGAAGGCAAAAAAGAATATACCTATCGAGGCAGTGACAAAATCTTGTCAATGAGATAAGTCTAGGCCAATGGTGTCAGAAATTAATATTATCTTACACCACTCGTTGCAAGGTTGGATGTTTTCTGCACGTGAAGCGTGTCCATTTTCACACCATGTAAAACAAAATTATTTACATTTGCACAATTAATTAGCATTTGTCTTCGGCTCGAGCTGCAAACTCACACTCGTCAGTAACAGTTTTTCCACCCTCGTAGCACATTATACTAATGCGTTACCACGTTATTGATACATACATATAAATAAATAAATATGCAATACTAGTTAATTAATCTGAGTTTTATCTACTTTTGCATACTAACAGTAGTTATGTTACAATAAAATTTACGAAGTTCTGAATAATTCGAAATTATTAACTTAACACATCCCGATCCTGCACTATTATATTTTGTTTATCGCGAAAATAAAACTTCAATACAAAAACGTTTTAACTACATGAACAAACTACAGGAAATTATTTCACTTCGATTTAGATATATAAACACCATTTGGATCAGATATATAAACACGAATTTGGGTTTAATAAGCGTCATAAGTAATCATATGATCGTAACCTCAAAATCTAATAACGAGATAACGTGTTTTTTTTTGCAACTCGTAACTTCCAAACGATTACGCGCAGGATTGCAATTAAATTACGAAAACCTATTACAAATTTCTGCCAAAATACACACATTTTCTTGCAGATATCAATTATCACTGCCGGCACCGAGGACGATCCAATCATTTACGTTTATTTTTCGCACCAGTTACCGACAAACGTTCTAATTACTTTATTTGTAACCTACAAACGATTTCGAATCGATTGGCCACGTGAAAAACAAAGATAGATGAAAAAATAAAAAAATTACGGCCAACTTCCCGTGGTCATATGATCGTCCCGCGTACAATGCACCGAATACGTTTTTTGCTTATTTTATTGAAATAACGATCCAACAAATATACTAATTGGATTATTTGTGACCAACAAACGATTCCGCATCGATTGGCCACGTGAAAAATAAAGATAGATGAAAAAATAAAAAAATTACGGCTAACTTCACGTACTTTTTTATTTTTGATTTTTTAAATAAACCGTTAATCGACAAATGTTTTAATTAATCCAACAAATACCTACAAACGACCTACAAACGATCTGCAAAAGAAAAATTTCAAAAAGTCAAAGTATGCCGGCCAAGTTCACGGAGGTAAAAAGACCACGTGGGGAGGCAACAGGGCCGAACATCAAGGGCGCCTATTCTAACACTCCCTCCCGCACTTGTGTTGGCTCTCATTACCTTTTGTCTCCTGTAACAGATATCACGATGATTATAAAACAGACAATATCAACAAACAAATAGTTATTCGCGCTCGTTTCGTTCATTCGTGAATTTCCCTCGTTGATTCAGTGTTTCGCTCGTTAATCCTGTATGTTCATAATTTCGCTCGTTAATTTATTATGCAACTCACAGGAAAGAGGTTTAGTCATGATATCTGCAATTTGTTCTTTGGAAGAAATCCATTTTATTTCTAACAATTTTCGCTGAATACATTCTCGTATATAGTGTTCTTTGATCTCAACCATGTGTCTCAATTTACCACTACCACTCATTTTTGCACTAGCTTCGGCTGCTTTGTTATCACACCAAAGTGTGATCGGGCAGAAAGTGGTATTGAAGATAAACTTGAGTGAATTATCCAGAGCTATCAACTCTTGACATGTTTCACTCATTGCCACGAACTCGGCTTGACACGTAGACAAAGCAACATATGATTGTTTGTGAGTTTTCCAAGTAACAGCATCACCATATAGTTTAATTATATAACCGCACGTCGTAAGAGATCCCTTGCAGTCGGCAAAACTTGAATCTGAGTAAGCTTGCATATCATTTTGATTCCCAACAAATTGTAACCCCAGATCCTTCGTACCTTTAAGGTATCTGAACACTCGTTTAACCATTTGCCACTCGTTATTCATCGGTTTGACTTGGTGTCTGCTTAATACGTTAACTGCGTACATGATATCCGGTCGTGTCGCATTAGCCAGATATAAGAGACTTCCAATTGCCTCACGATATAGACTGTTTTCTATATATTTACTCTCGTTTCTTTCGTTTGATTCTTCTCGTTCTTTCCTTTCTTTGTTAGCAATTTGCGCAGTTACCATCGGAGTGCGTTGCGAATGCATTTCTTCGAATTTAAACCTTTTCAAAATTTTCTTAATATACTGTTCTTGCTTCAGATTTATCTCTCGTTTTTCTCTCGATCGATCGATTTCAATTCCCAAAAAGGATTTCGGTGTGCCAAGATCTGTAATTTTAAATTCGCTTCGTAATACAGTCCTGATCTCTAGCAGTTTTCGCTCGTCATTGCTAGCCAACAGCATGTCATCGACGTATAGCAACAGAATCAAGAATTTCTCTCGTTCTCACCAGGTAAACAGGCAAGGTTCTGCATCGTGAGATTTTAATCCAGCTCTTTTTGCCACTTCAGTAAATCGCATGTTCCATCGTTTCGGGCTTATGCGTATACCGTATAAGGCCCGTTGCAATTTGCATACTTTCGTGCGGCGTATATTCTCATCATGTTCCGTACCTTCAGGTATCTCCATATAAATATTCTCGTCTATCGTGCCGTACAGGAACGCAGTTTTGACATCTAGCTGAATAACATCTAGATCGTATTTATTGATGATCGCAAAGACAGATCTTACCAAAGCCAATCGAGAAACTGGTGCATACGTTTCCGTTAGATCGTAATTCGTACGATCCTTAAATCCTCGAATAACCAGCCTGGCTTTATATTTGGTAAGTCCACTCGTGTCGTTTTTCCTTTTAAATACCCATCTTGAGTCTATCACGTTAGGCCCTTTTTGTTTTAATGTCAGTTCAGATCTGTCGACTAATATCCAGACTCTGTTCTCTTCCATTGACCTTAACTCTTCATTAATCGCCTCTTGCCACTTGCATCTTTCTCTCGTTTCCATGGCTTCTTTATAAGAGGATGGATCATTGTTAATTTCGACTAACAATGCGTGATAACTCGTGTCGCTCATTTCACTCGTAACGTCAGGTATCACATCTTTTTCTCTCTCATTTCGCTCGTCTGCAATTGAAACTTCGTCGTTTCTAACTCTCTTTGGATTTTCTGAGTCAGTTGGATTTTTCTTTGGCCTGCCTCTTTTTCTCTTAACACTTTCGCTGCCGGTGTCTTGACCGGCCCCTCACCGTACACACCTCGCGTCTCGCACCGGTGCGAGACCGGCAGCGAAAGTGTTAATCTCTCCCTCCACTTTTGAGATTTCAGTCGATTTTCCGCTCGTTTCTCGTCCTAAATTAACAAACCAATTATTTTTGTCAATTTTGTCCGACTCAAAGACCCAATCTTTAATACTCTGTTTACGATATTTATCTCCATAAACAAACTTCTCGTTAAAACGGACATCTCTGCTCTCGTATAGCTTCCCTTCTTCAGGTCTAAGTAGAATAAATCCCGAAGGAGTATATTCTACAAGAATCGCTCGTTTACCTATGCTTCCAAATTTCGGTCCTACGTTTCTTTGAATTTTCATGTAGGCCAAACACCCGAAACGCTTCAGCTGATTAATGTCAAAACTTTTCCTCGGTGCAAACTTCTGAATAGGTATCGCCATATCAATAGATTTATGCGGAGTCCTATTATAAGCATATGTGGCTGCTCCAAGAGCCAGATCCCACATATTTTTTGGAAGTTTTGAATCATACATGTATGTTCGCACCTTTTTCTGAATGGTTTGATTAAATCGTTCCGCCACTCCGTTGTGCTCAGGAGTATCCGGACTTGAAAATCGTGATTCAGCTCCGATTTTCTTCAAGACTTCAACCGTGTATCCTCCTGTGAACTCAGTGCCTTGACCAGATTGTAGGTAGCAAACCTTGGCATCGAAACCTAGAAGATTCCGGCCATTCTTGATGAATGCCTCCAGACATTCCCCAGTCTCGCTCTTTGACTTCATGGATAAGCCATAGCTAACCTGGAATAGTCGTCTATGAAAACCGAAATAAATCGATATCCCTTTGGATGTGTCTGAGGACTTATTGGACCCATGGTGTCAGCGTGTACTATCTCAAGAGATTTTGCCGCTCGTTCTCTCGTTTTGCTGAAGGGTAATTTGTTAAATTTTGCTACCATACAGATTTCACAATCTCTTATCGACTCATCAAACTGTGCATTGTGTAGGCTTTTATTGCTCGGAAACATCCGTTGCATTGCTTTTAGATAATCTAAGGATGCATGTCCAAAACGTACATGCCACAGCAAAGCGTTATTTTTGTCTATAAAACTTTTGTATCCCTCGTTAAATGGCGTTTCATCGTTCGTTAATTCTTCAGACTCTATATCATCTACGTTACAGAACTTTCGGTCCCAGACTGATGAATCAAATTTGAAACTTTGAATAATTGGTGTGACTACTTCGCTCGTAGTTTTCTGACCGTCTGAATTCATCATCTCGTTATTAGGTTCATTTACCCCAGATAAATCAGTCGTAACGTTCGTTTCTGTTTCGTCAGACCCCTTTCGAGTTGCTGCGTCAATTGATGTTGGAACTACATTTATTTGTGATCCGTCTACAGTTTTAGTCTTGCTTCGAGTCATGTATCTGGGTTCGCCATCGGAGCTCTCTGTCGTTAAATAAGTTACCGTTTTCATCGTTTTGCTCCCGCTCAATTGTTGACGTTTATTACTTGTTTGATCTACTTCTAACTTAACTATCCAAAAAGGTTGTTGATAAATTCCCTTAATAAATGACTCGTGCGAGATGGGATCAAAAATATCGATTTCTCGATTGTCTAAGTAAATACTTAGTCCCATATCTGCAAACTTTCTTAATGACAAGAGATTTTCTGACAACGCTTCGGTAAGGATAACGTTTTCCAAGCTCATCACCCGATCGTTACTCAATTTAACATTTACCATTCCAGCTCCCTCCGAATCTAAATCGGCATGAGCTTCCTTGTTCGCACATCTTATCGAACTTCTATTAGTTTCATCAAACGTTTTGAAAATGAGCTTAGAATTTGTTAGATGCTCAGTGGCACCCGAGTCAGCCAAAAACGTCGTAAAGGTATTTTCAACACTACTCTCACTAGTTGCCGAATTTACTGCACTCGTTCTACTACAATTAATCATGTTTACCTCTATACATTTACCTTTGTTGACTTTGTTTCCACTTTGATTCTCCTTTGAATCATCTCGGTTTTTCTTGTCTCTATTTTTCTGCTGACCGCCTTGTCCTTTGTCAGATGTTTTAGCTCGTTTTGCGTTGTTCTCGCGATTCGTATTGTTGAACTTGCGTTTGCCACGGAAGCCACCTCTATTACCACGGAAGCCGCCTCGAGTACTGTGATGTTGTCTCGAAGATGACGTGGACTTCAACGACGACCCCTGTTCATTCTGTTTTGCCACCCTTACGGAACATTCTCTAGCGATGTGACCAACATTACCGCACTCGTAACACTTCGGTTGACTGTCGTTAGGGCATTCATCTCTGTGATGACCCTGAGCACCACAGCCATAACATCGATTTCTAGGATCATGTCTTCTGACATTCAATGCTGTGGGCTTCGTATCACACGTTTGAGTCTTGTTAGCTTCGTGCTGAATAATAAATGCCTTCAGCTGCTCATACGTCAATCCTTTGCCAGTTGAATTCGTCGTCATGAATTCAATGGATTTAACTTGAGGTATAGTGGGAGTTATCGCATTAAAGAACGCATCTCTCTTTTCATCATGCGAGAGAGGATTCACGTTTGGTAGACTATCGTAATTTCGTACCAATTCCTCGAACCGATCCCAAAACTCCGCTGCCTTCTCTTTACCCGGAACATATTCCATGTTATAGAGCCGTTTTCGAATCGTCATGGAGGTCAAGTTCGACTCACATCGTTTGATTTCTCTGATCTTGTTCAAGATTTCAACTGGATCCTTGATTTTATCAATTTTCGAATAATAGTTTTGATCCAATCTATTAATCAAAATATCTCTAACTTTAAAGACATGTTTCTCTCTCGTCGCGTCGTCAACTGTAAAGTTAGGTTTCTCATCCGAATTGATGATATAGAGCAAATCTAAAATTCGCAACTCGGATGTCAGAAAGTCCATAAAATGCTCGAATTTCGTCTGACTCGTCAACTTGTATTCTCGTTTACTTGAATTTTTGCCTACAAGCTCTACTCGTATCTTCTCGCTTATTTCTTTTACCACATCAGCTCCCGAAGACTTTGGTCTACTCTCGTTACTATTTGAGTTGATTCCCACTCGTTTCATTTCGTTTTGAATCAACTCAATTATCTCGTGACGACTTACTCCAAGTGCAGTATCGCACGTTTCTGTATCAGCTGAATTAGCTGTTGGAGTTATTACATTTGTTTCATCTCTTTGTTCGGTGCTTCGAGGATCATGACCGCTTGATGTATGAGAAGAATGCCCGTTGAGTTTATCAACGAGGGTAGTTATTCCTTTTATGAAGATGACTTGCATGTCGTTTTGAGCGGTTGTCATATCTTCCAGTGCCGTGGTAACTTTATTCAAAGCAACGATAGTTTCGTCTCGATAGTACGTTTCGTTCGTTGCGTACGACTTATTGCTGTCGGTATCAGCGTGGCTTAATTCAGCGTCATCGTTCTCTTTGTTAACACTGTTTGGATTGTTGATACAGGTAGGCATACACAGTATTAAGCCCTCTCGTTTTCTCTTGCGAATGGCCTGCAGTACAACTATCCTTTCTCTTTCTCCAAGGGTGTTCATTCCTGTAAATCCAACACTCGTTTTAACAACCCTTATCATGAGAAGAACAATTGCTTACTATTCCGTTAACCGAGCACAGGCTAATTAAATACATGCGATTTAAGGACCGAGGTTTCCGAACACAAGAATACCGCAGTACCCAACCATATTCCCACAATGTCAGAGCGCACAGCTAATAACATTAAAAGAAATCTCTCTCGAATCTGAGCGCGCATTATTTTGTCCAATCTATGAAATTTCAAAATTTGCATATCTACACGATTTCAGAGCGCACAGCGGATAAAATCGCACAAATAATACAAAACAACAACATTCACAGATATTATTTCTAATTATTTACCAATCATTAGGTAGCCTCTCGTTAATTTACCGCTCGTTAATCTTCTATTCATTTTACACATGTTAATTAATAGAAGAATCAATAGTTTTTCTTATTTTTTACCTATTGGATACTCTGCGCCAGATTCAGCTCGAAAAATAATTCTGTCGTCAACTTGAGTAACAGTGATTATTTCCTCCGGATGAACTTTGCTGAGTTCAAAAATCTCGTTGTGCGTGCGATAGAATACCAGTAGAGTCAGGCTATCTGTGAGGACTATGTACATAATTAGTTATCGAGACGTACATAGATATATTCTTCTATCGGAATTTGATGAAACCCTATACAAGAATTTTTATTTTATATATTCGCACTCGTTTATCCTTCGTATTTATTCTCTCGTTTTCCGTGCGTGAAGAACAAAGCTTTAAGATATTCATGTATCAAAATTTTTTTTATATTATACATATAACAATGAGACTTTAACCCTTAGCGCTCCGTTGGCTCCGCTACGGAGCCGTCAGTCATTTGTTTCAAAAACATGCGGAGCGCCAAGGGTTAAACTTTGTCAAGTTATAATTTTGTACAGTTGGAGGAAAGAAAATTCATTCGCTTATTTTTCCTCGTAGCGAAAGTTTACCCGTCACACACTCATACCGGCGCCAGTACGTGTGTTTATAATCGAACGGTACATGATAGACGAGCACGTGACATATAGAATTTTCGTCAATTATTTTTAGAAATTTTTCGCTTCGTTATTCACTCGTTTTCTATATGTATATTCGACCATTCGTATACATATATCGTGATACTTCGTTTTTGTACAATATATGTAAATATCAATCAATATGCCATACACATATATGCCGATTCGCGCTCTCTCGTTCAACGCTCGTTTAACCCTCGTTCTATCGTTCGCTCGTTCATCGTCATCGCTCGTTCTTTCGTTAACACTCGTCAAAAACGCTCGTTATATCCCGTTGGAGCTCCATCTCTCTTTCATGTTCGTATTTACATGCGCATCTCAGGCGTCTACGCGATTGCCCGGTATATTGACAACGTGAGCCAATATACGCGCTGTTTATACCGGCGCAGTCCTCGCACGTGACGTTCCCGTAATCGACCGAATCTCAACTTGTGTCTAGCTTTGTTCTTCGAGATCGAGAATGTTCTTTACATCGCGGCCATCTTGACCATTTTGCCCGCGCTAGCGCTATTCATGATATGACACAATTGTTAACTCAATTATCAAAGTCACGAATTTTCCGTCATTAAGTTTCACGGATTTTTTCCTTTCTCGTTAGTTCCCGCACTAAAATTTTTCATTTATCGTACTCACCGCTCTGTTCTGACGCAGTCTCACTCGTCTCCTCGTTCGCTGCCATTTTTCCGTTCGTTCACTTTTCAATATTTCACAACTACCTTTCTCACTTGCGCAGTGGAAGCAATTCTGGGCCCATAACCTTTTGGACTTTTTCAACAACTCACGGCAATATACAGTCCCTAAGTCGCAATAGGGAGTTTGGTGGATCATTTTCTTCTCCTTAAACGTTTGAATAAGCTGCGCATGACTCGCATCACGTGACTCAGGCCTATACGCGCACCGAGTAGTTGACGCGTTTCGATTGGTGTAACTTTCATACCGTGAACTTCAACTTCATATGCGACATGTAAATTAACTGTACTAATAATGTACGGGAGAAAGTACAGGAAAATGAAGAATGAACAGCAACGGCTAGTAGCACAGAAACTCCCAGGATGACAGCGAGGGACCCTGAATCTCCCAGCACTACATCGAGAAAATGCAGGACTCCGAAGTAGTACGAAAATGAACTAATCCAGGACTGAGAATAATATACGGAATAACGTGCGGGAAAATGTACGAGATAAGGTGCGGGATAATATGCGGGACAACGTACGGGAAAACATGCGGGAAAACGTACGGGATAACGTGCGGGATAACGTACGGGATAACGTACGGGATAATATACGGGAAAAAGTCCAGGAAAATGTAGGATGAACGGCAACGGCTAGTAGCACAGAAACTCTCAGGATGACAGCGAGGGATCCTGAATCTCCCAGCACTACGTCGAGGAAATGCAGGATTCCGAAGTACTACGAAAATGAACTCATCCAGGACTGAGAATAATATACGGAATAACGTGCGGGAAAACGTACGGGATAATGTGCGGGACAACGTGCGGGATAACGTACGGGATAATATACGAGAGAAAGTCCAGGAAAATTTACGATGAACGGCAACGGCTAGTAGCACAGAAACTCCCAGGATGACAGCGAGGGACCCTGAATCTCCCAGCATTACGTCGAGGAAATGCAGGATTCCGAAGTACTACGAAAATGAACTCATCCAGGACTGAGAATAATATACGGAATAACGTGCGGGAAAACGTACGGGGTAAGGTGCGGGATAATGTGCGGGACAACGCACGGGAAAACGTACGAGATAATATACGGGATAAGGTGCGGGATAATGTGCGGGACAACGTGCGGGATAATGTGCAGGACAACGTGCAGGATAACGTGCGGGATAACGTACGGGATAATATACGGGAGAAAGTCCAGGAAAATGTAGGATGAACGACAATGGCTAGTAGTACAAAAACTCCCAGGATGACAGCGAGGGACCCTGAATCTTCCAACACTACATCAAAGAAATGCAGGACTCCGAAGTAGTACGAAAATGAATTCGTCCTAGATCAGGAGATAATGGAAAATAAAAATATGGGAGAATGTACGATCAAGAGTAATGGCGTGCTGCACACAAAAGCTGTCAAGGTTATTGCGAGGTATTATGAAATTATAAAAACTGCGATCAGGAACTGCTTTAAAATCCACGTGAGCTTTAATGAAATTCACTTTATAAAAAGACAAAGCAAAGCCTAGTTTCCCTGTGATTTTGCCGAATGATCACCTAACACTACCTTCGTAATTTCTAAGATCATTTTCCCTTCCTAGATAATACTCCTCATTCCTTATGCTCCTCGCATGAGTCGATATTCACTGGAGACCTATCATCTTAGAAAATATTTCGTCGTCAACCACTACTCAACCAACTGCCATGTGCTATTGAATCTTGATAGGAACGTCCTACATCAACTGAAATTCACTGTGCTTCCGGGTAAATCAGACAGAATGCAGCTTCACCCAGATCCTCTTTACCTTAACAGGCCTATGCAATGTTGTTTCAAAAATATTTACAAACTATAAATTGTGTAATAAAAAATAATTAGCGAGATTTACGTACAAAAAATTTGTTAATGCAGTTTAAAAGCATTAGACAACGACAGTGTAATGACCTAGAATACAATACATTCATATTTATCATAATTTCGAGGTCAATGACAATTTTACATTAATTAGTTCTTCTCATTACCCATTTGTGATTTTACCAAAATAATGGAATCGTGTAAGTATTAAGTTAACTTCGTCTTCCTGTGTCTTCCTCTTTGTCTTCATCTGTGTCTTCCCATTTCTCTTCCTCTGTGTCTTTCTTTGTCTTCCTGTGTCTTCCTCTTTGTCTTCATCTGTGTCTTCCTCTGTGTCTTCCTCTGTGTCTTCCTCTGTGTCTTCCTCTTTATCTTCCTGTGTCTTCCCTTTAGTCTTCATCTGTGTCTTCCTCTTTGTCTTCATCTGTGTCTTCCTCTTTATCTTCCTGTGTGTTCCTCTTTGTCTTCATCTGTGTCTTCCTCTATCTTCCTGTGTCTTCCTCTGTGTCTTCCTCTGTGTCTTCCTCTTTATCTTCCTGTGTCTTCCCCTTAGTCTTCATCTGTGTCTTCCTCTTTGTCTTCATCTGTGTCTTCCTCTTTATCTTCCTGTGTCTTCCTCTTTGTCTTGATCTCTGTCTTCCTATTTCTCTTCCTCTGTGTCTTCCTCTTTGTCTTCATCTGTGTCTTCCTCTGTCTTCCTGTGTCTTCCGGTGTCTTCCTCTGTGTCTTCCTCTTTATCTTCCTGTGTCTTCCTCTTTGTCTTCATCTGTGTCTTCCTATTTCTCTTCCTCTGTGTCTTCCTGTCTTCCTATCTTCCTATCTTCGAGAAAACCGATGTCTGTTAAATAATGCACTTCTCCTCAAATTTGAGTGAAGATTCGAAAACTTCTCATGATTGTCCTTGCGCGTTCAAACGTCATCTTAAACTCTGAGTCAATTCAGATTCTGTGCCTCTTGACGCTATACTAAAATACTACAGATTTATTTCTAGGAAGCCTTTACGAGAGTTCGAATATGCTGTAACGTGGCGTCAGGACGACACGTTACAAGAGCCCCGCACCTCCGCGCGCTGCCGACGGCACGGCAGTGCCTCCGGCCTCCATCTCCAAAGAGTTCGTAGGTCCGTGGTTCGGGAGGAGGGAACGGGGGAAAGTAGTGGACTGGCGGCGGAGGCACGGAGCCCTTTTGGGTTGAGAGCCCGCATGTAAGGGGTGCTCAACCGCCAGGACGCACTGCCGGTACCCCGGGAACTTTGAACGGCTACGGTTTGCGGGTCCGCGGGGAGGGCGCCGGAGAGGAGTTTTGTTTTGATTTTTGACCTACCGCGAAGAGCGGTAGGTAGGATAGAGAGTGTGTCGCGGGAAGTCCGTGCGTAAGGACACGCGTGTCCGGCGGACCGCGAGAAATGAGTCCTTCTTCCGTGCTCGGGCGATAGCGGAGCTATCGGATAATCGCGGATAGCAATTATCGGGATCTCTCGCAGAGAACTATGGCTCCCGGTTTTTTTGTGTGGTCTAGTGCCAGTGCGTGGTCGAGTGGGTGAAATTCCGAGTGCTTGATAGACACCTTCGTGGAGCCGGGATGCGGCACCACGGGGATAGGCGGAAGGGACACGGCCACCACGATTTGGATTTGGTACGGGACTGATGGGACAGCCAGTTCTCGGTAAGTACCGCGAGGGCGGTCTTATTTAGAGAATATCTTGCGCGAGAAGATAGCCGAGCGGGAGTGGTGCGGACACATGGATGCGTCAGGTGGCTACCGACGTCAGAGGGCACGCTCCCGAGAAAGGGAAGGCTCGTCTCCAACGAGACCTGTTAGGATCGCGAGGAGACTCGCGAATTCCGTAGGCACACCGAGGTAGGGACAGGTCTTGGGCAGGCAAGAAGTCACGACTCGGAATAGTCGTGAGCCGCCGTTGGAGGACACACTGTACGCGACGGGATTTGTATTGTAAAATCCGCCGTTTATTTACTGGTAATAAACGGAACGGTATCCTACTCGCTGTTTTATCATTTTGCGCGCCTATCCGTTGACTCCAAAATTCTCTCTCGTCGCCCCCATTTTCCCCTCTACCATTTTCAGTACGCTGAGGCTGAGCCGCCGGGAAACCTGAAAACGGCCGTGGTGAGGGATGGTGGTACGGGAAAGCTACACCTGGCGCCCAACAATTAGATCTTCGGATCTTTTCTTTGACTACAGCACGTTGGGAGCAGCCACGGATTATTTGTAGGCGACGCCGTTGAGCGGTCTACGTCACAATGCATATGTATGAGTTGCATGTATGTACACGCAAAATCGGGACAATGAACAAAAGCTATGCGTTGTAGCTTAGTGCGAGCAGTTTCGTGTGCCGCGGAAATTGAACGCCTTCATTTGTTGGAAATTTATGTCCACGGTGAGAACTTCTCCGAATTTTAGGACTCTATATTTCCCTTGAACCGGACACCTGATTGGTCCACTTTAAACCTAAATAGCTCAAAAACTACTTGTCGCACGACATTTTGCAAAAAATACTTTTGTTCGTTTTGTAGTCACGAATACGCTCGTGCAAGCTTTCGTTTCTGTTCTGAATCACCCTGTATATAATTATAATAAAGTATATTAAAAACCATTGTGACGTACTGGGCCACGTAAATGGCCCAGGGTCTCGCAAACACAGCTATCGCAAAAACTATGGGGTGAGGGGAACGCAAAAGAAAGGGGGACACGGTGTAAAGCAGTAAAAAATATAATTAATAAAGTCAAATGTCAATACAAAGAAAAGAATAGAGCCTCAAAGAAATCAGAACTTAATACAATAGAAGAAAACTGAACCGCTCCGAACACGCTAAACTAAACTATAACACGCGGGCTCATGCAGGAGCACGCGGTGTCGGAAGGGACCTTTAAACGGGCTAGTGGGCGAGGGGAATCAGAGAACGGGGGAGCAGGGTATTGGCAAGGGGGCAGGAGGGACAGGAAGGCTTACCGGCACTAGATATCTCGAAAACAACAAATGGGCGCCAGCTACTTGTTCGGCGTAGCACCGTTGAGTGACCTCGGAAGGTCCTCGAATATTTACTCTAACGCGAAATGGCACGGCTAGCAGGGGAGGAGGTGAGGGGGTCTCAGGGAGGAAGGTTCCCGAACGCGATAATGGCTACTTTTATAATTACTTCGGTGATGATATGCGAAGGGGGCTGGTGGTGGAAAAAGGAGGGCTCGGAGGGTTTCAAAGGGGACACGCCGAAAAACTAAAACTAGGGGACGCACGCAATATACCACGGCGTTGAGCAGCAGGGCGGAAGGCCCGTCGAAACTACCAAAGAAGCCACTGAAATGCCGGCCCACGTGGGGACGGCTGGGGATGTCCTAATGGGACCTACAAAATCTATAGCGCAAATAATAAAGGGAGTGCTAGGGAAGGGATGGTAAATAGGGGAAACTCAATCATACTGTACTCACGGAAGAACGCTCGTCACACACTGATAATCCTTTTCCTTTTGCACGCTTCACGCACAGTAAAATTCATAAATTATTCATGCTCGCTAACTCACTCACGCTCTGCACGCTGCCTGGCTCGAAGTGAAGAAATTTCCGGTGACTTGGTTCTCGTGGTCCTCCAGGGCCTCGGTGATTGGCTGGGGCTGCTCAGCTGAGAGGGCTACGTGCTCTGGCATTGGTCGGCAGTTCCGGCATGGCAGGGCATTGGTCCGTTTCGAACGGGCTGTGTTGCCGGGCCTTCCAGGGCCTCGTGGTGGCGGCACGGTGCGCTGGCGTCGCCGGCGCGCGTGCTGGTTGCGCGCGCCGGTCAATATGGCGGCCTCCAGGCCTGTCAAAATCCTCCCGGGCACGTCTGCGGTTTCGGAGGGAGAGGGCTCCGCCGCTGTCACACGGGACTTTTCCTGCCCGTGTGACGGGACTGCACCGGGGCAGCATATATTGGTGGCGATGGTGGTGGCTGGACATCCATCCCACTGACATCTCGATCAGCTGTCCTTCCTGCCAATGCCATCCCTGCCTTCCGCCGCCTCCGCGACATAGCCGTTCTCGCTGTACCTCCAGGGATGATGTGTCCTCGCAGCAGGTCCACGATGATGTCCTTGATGCGGGTGTTTGTTGTTGGTCCTCGAGCCAGTGCCCTACGGGGAATGGTGACAGGGAGGGAGGGGTGGAGGGAGGGGATCTTATCCTTAACATAATAGCTAGAACACTAAATATGGCTGATTAACAATACTAGATATACGCAATTATCCATATGAAACATAAACGCTATCCTCAAGATCTGTGGGACCTCGAGCCAGGGGGTGGAGGGGAGTCTGTAGTAACATTTTTGTTACAATGTATAGGTGGGCGAATGACGTATACAGGAGGGCTATAATGTTTCTTACAAAACACCGTGTTCTACTTTACCTAGGCTACACTTACCTCCTTAGGGCAATTAAAAATGTTACAAACCGAGGGTCACTGCATAATTTCCGACAGTGATAGTCCGAGGGGACATGCAGCGCCGCTGCTACTTGGGGGGGAGGGTTCGGGCCTTACGGCCAGGTCCACATGGTGAGGAGTCGACCACATGGGTGATGGGTGACGTCATAGCGCTGTATAGAGGGTCCGGACTGCAGTGCACTTTATGATTTATAGTGTCAGTGGTGGGGGTTTGTTGTGTTTGCCAGTAGTGGCCTGTATCCCTTCCCGCTGGCGAAATGCATTTTGAAAGTTTGATTGTTGCGGTTTTATCACCAAAGGGATAATCGCACGCCGCAACTTCAATTCAGAGGGTATAAAAACACGCGGAGTCGGAGTAAAATCAGTCAGTCTTGCCTCGACTGACCGACCAGAAACTGACGAGTTGCTGAAGTGGTCCTAGCACGTCACTTCAGGCTTCTAGCCTTTCCGCAATAACTCTAACGTTCCGCTGCAAGGAAAACTAATAAGGACTTTCGGCTGGTACTATAAGACACTTGATCCTATAGCACGTGTCTGCCAAGACCCCGAAGTTTAGGCAGAAAGCGAAAGGTTCACGTCTGATGGTGACAAGTTACCCCGACGTCTCTTTACGCACCTCACCTCTTCGAACTCTCGCCGATCCAGTTCGTCTGACAGACGCAGCGTTCAGACCCGAACCCTGCCAATCCTACGACCAGCACCTTCGCCCAAGTCTGCGAGACACCAGTAATTGTTTCCTTCTGGCGATACGGCCGCCCTGCCGTCTATTGTTCTCCGGTCCCGGCTTTCCTAAGTCTGCTGTCGTCCTCTCCAGAACGCGGAGGTCCAACAACGCGATGTCTTCTTCTGCGACTCCCGAAGGACCACGAGCCACGAACCGAAGGACAGAGAGACGCGCCTAATACGCCAAGAGGAAGTTGGTTGACTTGTTTGGCACCCCGTAATTAGAAAGAAATGTTCTTCCCCCAAATCATCAAAAATTATTAAAATAGCATAACAATTTTAGAAGGCTGTGGTAGAGATTGAGGGTGGAGGTTGAGAGCGGCACTAACGTTTTTACCTGGGGGGGGGGGGGGCGTCTTTCCCATTACCCTCTACACGTCCAGGTCATGTTATGGTTACAAAAGCAGGATGGTTTGGAAACTGGCCGGTAGTTACAGAGTCCTAAAACTTTTCTCAAGACAAACATTTCTCCAGTTCTCGAAAAGTTTCAGTATACCATGAAATGTGATTTTCCAATTCACGGTCACAAAACGACTCCAGCTATCGTTAACTTTTACGCTTTCTAGTTCTCTTCGAGTCGCCACACTAATCAGAAGCTACGCTCTCGGCTAGATTCGTACGGTTACGACAATGCTCTCGGAAAGATTTGTTTTGCTAAGTTGAGGTCAAAGTATTCAAATCTGCTGCGGGAATATAGTCTCAACGAAACAAGTTACCCGGCAGATATGAGAGAACCCGAGGGGACTTCTCAACGAACGGGCAGGAGCCCGAGTGCAAGACTGGCGCCTCACCTGAGAGAGACAGCGAGCTGGAGAGCAGGCAGTGAAGATTTGGATACAGTTGTAGATGTTGAGCTATGCTTTCGCCTTCTGTCCAGGTACAGTGGACCGATTTGTTAAGGGGGTATTCTGGTCTAGAATTTTGAAAAAATCAATTTTTCTTTTTTTGCATATTCTTAAAGTTCAGACCTTTAAGAATATATCCTCAAAGAAAATTTTAAAATTCCAATCATTTGCGGAGTTATAGCTATTTTAATGACGCAGCAACGAAGCCCGTAACGCCAGAGCAAATCGGACAATAAACGGTAGATAATACCCGACTACCTGACCATTTTTGGTATGAAACATTATACAGGGTGTCCCAGAATTACTTTTGGACCGGAAAGTGGGCGATACCTGGAGGTGCCCTGAGTACTCTCCCGCAAACCGTTTGCCAAAATTCGCAATAGTTTTTAAATGAGAAGCATTTAAGTGCGACCAATCAGAACGAAGGATTTCCGCGGATTCATTCGCGGATGCCAAAGATCGCTGCTTTGCAATAGCTTCCTACAAATTCTGCGCCTAGCAATTATTTCATAGCTCAAGCGAGCGTCATAGGATTCGTTGACAAACTCCCAATATGGGCATGGGCGTGACTTAGGCTGGCGCAGCAGCTACACGTGCAACGCGCGATCGGCAATTGTTTCGGGATACGCATTCAGCTAGACGAAAACCGGTACACGGTGTCCAAAACGTCATGCACTGAATTTTATAGCAGTCCGGAAGAAAACAGATTATTAAAGTGAGAGGGAGTCGGGAGGGTGGGTGGTGGGACTGATAAATTTAACATGAATTGATAACTAAGCATAGAAGTATTATTTCTTCGTCCTGTGAATAGCCATATCGAATTTCCAAGACATCGCGATTGCTGATTTTAAAGTTATAGAGTACTCATCGATTTTGGAGACTGTAAAAAATACGTAAAACAGGAAAATAGAGTAGGAGAGAAACGCAAAGACACGTATCCTTTTTTTTAGTTCCTAGAATGTCCACACCAAATTACAGCCCTTTGCGACTTCCGGTGGCAAAGTTACGCAACACTTGTCGACCCCGGATCTTGTGCAAAATACGTCAAACTGAAAAAATGGACTAGGAGAGAAATGCAAAAACACGTATCCCTTTTTTTCGTCCCAAGAATCGGTATACCAATTTCCAGCCCTTAGCGACTTCCGGTGGCAAAGTTACGCAACACTTGTCGACTCCGGATCTTGTGAAATATACGTCAAATTGAAAAAATGGACTAGGAGAGAAATGCAAAAACACGTATCCCTTTTTTTAGTTCCTAGAATGTCCACACCAATTTCCAGCCCTTTGCGACTTCCGGTGGCAAAGTTACGCAACACTTGTCGACCCCGGATCTTGTGAAAAATACGTCAAATTGAAAAAATGGACTAGGAGAGAAATGCAAAAACACGTATCCCTTTTTTTAGTTCCTAGAATGTCCACACCAATTTCCAGCCCTTAGCGACTTCCGGTGGCAAAGTTACGCAACACTTGTCGACCCCGGATCTTGTGAAAAATACGTCAAATTGAAAAAATGGACTAGGAGAGAAATGCAAAAACACGTATCCCTTTTTTTCGTCCCAAGAATCGGTATACCAATTTGCAGCCCTTTGCGACTTCCGGTGGCAAGGTTACGCAACACTTGTCGACCCCGGATCTTGTGAAAAATACGTCAAATTGAAAAAATGGACTAGGAGAGAAATGCAAAAACACGTATCCCTTTTTTTAGTTCCTAGAATGTCCACACCAATTTCCAGCCCTTAGCGACTTCCGGTGGCAAAGTTACGCAACACTTGTCGACCCCGGATCTTGTGAAAAATACGTCAAATTGAAAAAATGGACTAGGAGAGAAATGCAAAAACACGTATCCCTTTTTTTCGTCCCAAGAATCGGTATACCAATTTCCAGCCCTTAGCGACTTCCGGTGGCAAAGTTACGCAACACTTGTCGACTCCGGATCTTGTGAAAAATACGTCAAATTGAAAAAATGGACTAGGAGAGAAATGCAAAAACACGTATCCCTTTTTTTAGTTCCTAGAATGTCCACACCAAATTACAGCCCTTTGCGACTTCCGGTGGCAAAGTTACGCAACACTTGTCGACCCCGGATCTTGTGAAAAATACGTCAAATTGAAAAAATGGACTAGGAGAGAAATGCAAAAACACGTATCCCCTTTTTTCGTCACTCGAATGAGTATGCAAATTTTCAGACCTTTGCCAGTTACGATGTCAAAGTTACAGAGAGATAGCCGATTTTTTAGTCGACAAATGTTGCGTAACTTTGCCACCGGAAGTCGCAAAGGACTGTAATTTGGTGTGGACATTCTAGGAACGAAAAAAAGGGATACGTGTTTTTGCATTTCTCTCCTAGTCCATTTTTTCAATTTGACGTATTTTTCACAAGATCCGGAGTCGACAAGTGTTGCGTAACTTTGCCACCGGAAGTCGCTAAGGGCTGGAAATTGGTGTGGACATTCGAGGAACGAAAAAAAGGGATACGTGTTTTTGCATTTCTCTCCTAGTCCATTTTTTCAATTTGACGTATTTTTCACAAGATCCGGGGTCGACAAGTGTTGCGTAACTTTGCCACCGGAAGTCGCTAAGGGCTGGAAATTGGTATACCGATTCTTGGGACGAAAAAAAGGGATACGTGTTTTTGCATTTCTCTCCTAGTCCATTTTTTCAATTTGACGTATTTTGCACAAGATCCGGGGTCGACAAGTGTTGCGTAACTTTGCCACCGGAAGTCGCTAAGGGCTGGAAATTGGTATACCGATTCTTGGGACGAAAAAAAGGGATACGTGTTTTTGCATTTCTCTCCTAGTCCATTTTTTCAATTTGACGTATTTTGCACAAGATCCGGGGTCGACAAGTGTTGCGTAACTTTGCCACCGGAAGTCGCTAAGGGCTGGAAATTGGTATACCGATTCTTGGGACGAAAAAAAGGGATACGTGTTTTTGCATTTCTCTCCTAGTCCATTTTTTCAATTTGACGTATTTTGCACAAGATCCGGGGTCGACAAGTGTTGCGTAACTTTGCCACCGGAAGTCGCAAAGGGCTGTAATTTGGTGTGGACATTCTAGGAACTAAAAAAAAGGATACGTGTCTTTGCGTTTCTCTCCTAATCTATTTTCCTGTTTTACGTATTTTTTACAGTCTCCAAAATCGATGAGTACTCTATAACTTTAAAATCAGCAATCGCGATGTCTTGGAAATTCGATATGGCTATTCACAGGACGAAGAAATAATACTTCTATGCTTAGTTATCAATTCATGTTAAATTTATCAGTCCCACCACCCACCCTCCCGACTCCCTCTCACTTTAATAATCTGTTTTCTTCCGGACTGCTATAAAATTCAGTGCATGACGTTTTGGACACCGTGTACCGGTTTTCGTCTAGCTGAATGCGTATCCCGAAACAATTGCCGATCGCGCGTTGCACGTGTAGCTGCTGCGCCAGCCTAAGTCACGCCCATGCCCATATTGGGAGTTTGTCAACGAATCCTATGACGCTCGCTTGAGCTATGAAACAATTGCTAGGCGCAGAATTTGTAGGAAGCTATTGCAAAGCAGCGATCTTTGGCATCCGCGAATGAATCCGCGGAAATCCTTCGTTCTGATTGGTCGCACTTAAATGCTTCTCATTTAAAAACTATTGCGAATTTTGGCAAACGGTTTGCGGGAGAGTACTCAGGGCACCTCCAGGTATCGCCCACTTTCCGGTCCAAAAGTAATTCTGGGACACCCTGTATATACGGAAAATATATACAGGGTGTCCCAAAATTACCTGACCAACGGGGTATAGTGGTATTCGGGAGGCACCACTGATCACGAAAATGACCTTCCTTTTGTCCGGAAGGTCATAGTTTTTAAATGGGAGCAGGTCAAAGTTGACCATTCAGAACGAGGCGTCAAGAGAAACGTAGGCACCTACGAACTCTGAGTTTTCTTCCCTCGCTTTTGTTTCTCGGTAGCTTGTTTCTTGTTTCCAATAGGCATGTCCTCGGCTGATGTCATTCTGCCCGAAGCCACCGAGAAACAAAAGCGAGGGAAGAAAACTCAGAGTTCGCAGGTGCCTAGTTTCTCTTGATGCCTTCCTCTGATTGGTCAACTTTGACCTACTCCCATTTAAAAACTATGATCTTCCGGACAAAAGGAAGGTCATTTTCGTGATCAGTGGTGCCTCCCAAACACCGCCATACCTCGATGGTCAGGTAATTTTGGGACACCCTGTATTTTAAAGTCGAAGAAGGCACACTCTAAGAATCAGGAATCGACGATTAACAAAATATAAGTATTGTAACAAAAAAGGTTACAATAACCCCTCCCCGTCACCTGGCTCGAGGGCACCACTGGCCCCGAGCACCTTTATGGCGTATATTATAGAAAAGTATTGTTAATTGCGTCTATTTAGTGTTTTAGGTCTGTTGTATTTAGAGTTAAGAGCCCCTCCCTACAACCTTCCCTCCCTGTCCCCTTCCCCGTAGGGCACTGGCTCGAGGACCACCAACCGACACCACCACCGAGGACAGCACCCTGAACCAGCTACGAGGACTCAGCATCCCTGGATGGACCGCGAGAGTGGCTACGTCGCCGAGGCAGCGGAAGGCAGGCATGGCATTGGCAGGGAGAACAGCTGATCGAGATGTCCGTGGGATGGATGCCCACCAACCCGACACCGTCGCCACCAATATGCAGCCCCGGTGCATTCCCGTCACACGGACAGGAAAACGTCCCGTGTGACAGCGGCGGAGCCCTCTCCCTCCGAGACCGCGGACGTGCCCGGGAGAAGTTTGACAGGCCTGGAGGCCGCCATGTTGACCGGCGCGCGCAGCCAGCCCGCGCGCCAGCGAAGCCAGCACAGTGCCGCCGCCACGAGGCCCTGGAAGGTCCGGCAACGCAGCCCCTTTGAAACGGACCAATGCCCTGCCATGACGGAACTGCCAACCAATGCCAGAGCGCGTAGCCCTCTCAGCTGAGCAGCCCCAGCCAATCACCGAAGCCCTGGAGGCCGACGAGGACAGACACCACCGGAAACCTTATCACTTCGAGCCAGGGTAGCGTGCGAGACAGTAAAAAGATTGCGTGAGTGAGAGTGCAAGAGTGCATTGGATATTGTTGCGGATATTGTTGCGTGAGTACTATTGGCGTGATTGAGTTTTCCTTTTCTCCCTTCCCCCCCCCCCCCAACCCCTTTTTGTTTTTGCGTATTAGACACTGTAGATTCCCTTCTGGATTTAGCGAGCCGTCCCCACGTGGACCGGCCTTTTTGAGTAGCGTATCTTTTTGAGTTTTAGTCTGGCCTTCCGCCAGCCGCGTGCGGCCAGTGGTATATTGGGTGCGTTCGAACTTAGTATCCTGTACCCTTTTTGGAAAACCCCCGTGCCCTTTCCCTTCTCCGCCAAATTTTAGATATTGTAAAGTCCGAGGTATCAAAGTAGCCATTATCGCGTTCGGGAACCTTCCTCCCTGAGACCCCTCACCTCTTCCCCCCGCTAGCCGTGCCTATTCCAACTTTAGTAAATATTCGAGGACCTTCTGAGGTCACTCGACGGTGCTACGCCGTACAAGTAGCTGGCGCCCATTTGTTGTTTCCAAGATATTTGTGCCGGTAAGCCCTCCTGTCCCTCCGGCCCCCTTGCCAACACCCTGCTTCCCCGTTCCCTGATTCCCCTCGCCAACCCGCCAGTTTAAAGGTCCCTCCCGACACCGCGTGCTCCTGCGTGAGTCCCGCGTGTTATTAGTTAGTCCTACGTACTTGGAGCGTTCAATTTCGCTAGTGTAATAATTTCTGGTTTCTTTTCGTTTCTCTTCTTTTATATTTTTGTCTTCTTTATTGTATTGATTTTCGTATTATTATTAATTATATTCTTCTTTACTTTACACCGTGTTCCCCTTTCTTTTTGCATTCCCCTTCCCCCGTGTATTGCAATAGCTGTTCTTGCGAGACCCTGGGCCATTTACGTGGTCCAGTACGTCACAGTATACAGGGTGTAACACGACTTCTGGTACATCGGAAGATTTTAGATAGAAAAAATTATTCTAAGCAAAAAGTGTCTCTTGGAAAAATGTCAAAAAGACGAAAATTACTCCAGTTATTTGAGTTTATAAGTTCACTAATCACAGGGCAGGAAAAGTAGGTCAAACCGATAGCGTCAGACACCCATTAGAATTGAAGCCAATAATAGACTGCTGATAGATTCGATAGAATTCGTGGTGCAGAAGCACTATGACGACTTCCGGAGACTCGGGCATGACGGCTCCGTAGTTTTCGACCTCTAAGTGTGGTTCGACATAGAATTCGTGGTGCAGAAGCACTATGACGACTTCCGGAGACTCGGGCATGACGGCTCCGTAGTTTTCGACCTCCAAGTGTGGTTCGACACAGAATTCGTGGTGCAGAAACACTATGACGACTTCCGGAGACTCGGGCATGACGGCTCCGTAGTTTTCGACCTCCAAGTGTGGTTCGACACAGAATTCGTGGTGCAGAAGCACTATGACGACTTCCGGAGACTCGAGCATGACGGCTCCGTAGTTTTCGACCTCCAAGTGTGGTTCGACACAGAATTCGTGGTGCAGAAGCACTATGACGACTTCCGGAGACTCGGGCATGACGGCTCCGTAATTTAATATAACATTTTCTGTGTTAATATGAACGAAACGATGAACTATAACAAGTGTTCAAAGTGGCCACAGTAGTTACAGGCCACTATGGGGAGACACAACAAACCCCCCACCACTGTCCCCTATGAGTCATGGAGCGCGCAGCGCTGTGTCCCCCGCACCGCACTACGGCGCCACCCCCTCGCCCATGTGGGCTGCTCTCCCCACCGCCACCCTACGCGACTCCCCCCACCACACTGCCCCGGTCCTAAGGCCCGAAACTCAGTAGTAGCGGCGTTGCATGCCCCCCAGGGGCCTATCGCGGTCGGTAATGACGCATTGACCGCCGGTCGGTAACTTTTTTAATTACCCTAAGGAGGTGGCTTGGTAAAGTAGAATACGGCTCTTTTTTTTGTAAGAAATACCTTATGTTATATAAGTATCGTACGCATTGGCGATACTTTTTCGATACCTTTAGCTATAGATGGGTGGATATCCAACCCTCTAATATTTTGTTCGGGGTAAAACCTCTACATACCACGTAACTGTTGGAATGATGGTACCCTTCTTTTGGATCATCTAGCGAACGATGCGCCAAATACATCAGGCGTGGGGGTACCATTGGCTTAGCAATGTAAACTGCTACATGTATCTTTTATTTGCAACTATGCAAAAAAAATAAGGGCCATGGTGGGGTAAAAGATGGTTACCTGTGAACCATCTTCGCAGCATCTTGTCAGTACTGTGTCAATGAGCAAGAGGTGCGGGTACAAAAAAAAAAATAAGTGAATAAGTGAAAGTGAATACTGTGAAGTTAAAAAAAGAGAAAGTGGTATGTATAACAGCGTTAAGCTAGTACACGTTTCTATTTGATTTTAAAAATGTATCGTATATTTCCTATCGTTTACCCTTATTTCTAGACGCTGTACAGCAGGCCAGCCGGGACGGTAGCCAGCCATCACCACACCTACCAGTCAACTATTACTGCAATTGGAACGGTAAGTGTAATAAGACTATACGTTTTTTTTTTTTTTTTTATTTGCTTTAAACAAATACACGTTTTACTTGATTTTTTAAAAATGTATCATACATTTCTCACCTTTCACCCTTATTTCTAGACGACTAGTCAAGGAGAGAATGCCAGTAATAAGGAAGGCGGACGTGGAAGGAATCATGGATGGACCCACAGAGGTTATCTTGGCACAGTTTTACACACCAAGCAACTTCCACATTAGGCTACGAAGAAATTCCGGGAGAATGGAGGAAATTAGGCAAAAGATCACGCAGGAAAGAAAACGAAGAATGAATCCGCGAACAATCAGGATCGGTGAAGGGTGCCTGATCCGAGAAGAAAACATGTGGTTCCGAGCAACCATACAAGTGGCCGAGGACAACCTGGTGACCGTAAAACTGGTAGACTTTGGTGACTATATCAGAATCCCGCGAAAGGAGATATTTCATATCTCAGAAGAACTTGCCGACATACCAGAAATGACCATCCCTGTGGGGTTAGACAGAATACGCCCGCCCAAGGGTGCAAGGTGGTCACGTGAGACATGCACATGGTTGTGGGATCTTCTGCAAAAACGGGCCTACTTTTTCGCCAGTTCGATGCGAAGGGACGCACAGAATGCTGCATGCTGGATAAATGCCCGTATCGCACCACAAGGAATGCCGTTAGGCCATTTTATGGTAAACAAAAAAATGGCCAGATTCGGATATCCAGATATGGATGAGCTAGATCAGGACGACGTCTTCCTGGGAACCGACAGTGAGCCCGAAGGAGAGGCAACGGATGAGGAAGACGACGGATACGCCTCGACGCAGGAGGAAAGAAGAATAAGAGAAGTGTGATAGAAAAACGAACAATTACTTTTTTTGTCTTACTTACTTACTAAATAATTGATTAGATATATATACGCACATTATGACTGTTATTCCTTTTTATTATTATATTTTAATTATTTATACATATATATTTATCACTTTTTTTTTGCTTACATATATATATATATATACACACATTATTACTATTATATTAAATACACATATTGCGCCTTATTATTACTGTTTCTATAACATAAATACAATAAATACAAGTAACACATAAAAAAAAGGGAAGCATTAACACATGTATCCGTATTTACACCGTGAATACTGTATCCTACCACCGCCACCGCCACCATAGACCTTATTATCGTGTGCATACTGGCGATCAGCCAAACGCTTCTTTCGTACAAAAGCGTCGTAGTACTCTCGGGCAATTCTATCGTTTTTCCGCAAATCAGCACTAAACACATTCTGGAAGGCATGCATTCCGAAGCCGGAGGAGAGGTAGTGTAGAAACATCATACAGAATTGGCCGCACACCGTTGACGTCTCGCTCTGAAGCTGCTGGGTGTTCCATCGGAAGGATCGACAGTTCCGTCGGAGTCTCGATGCGTGGTGATGATTCAGCGGTGGTAATCCGTAGCTGTCAAAGTAGTAGCCGTCTCCGTCAGCGTCCACGTACATGGCAACCCAATGTGCTCCTGGCTTCGTATGGTCGTCCGTGTTGGCGATAATCGCAGCGGGTTTCGACCAGCTTCGGGGTATTCTATCAGCTGCGTAGACACCCGTCGTATGCTCCGATATACCGCGAAGGCCAAGGTAAAGGTCTAGCGTGTTCATATATGCGGTCCGTTATTTCGAAGCCAGAATTCAAGACGCAATGCGTTGTTCAGAGCGCAGGTGAATGATCCCCGGCTCTCCTTACACGCGTGAACGATACACTCGTAGTGGTCACGATTCGGTGGGAAGTCCTCGTATGGTGAGTTATCGGGAGTTTCATCCAAATTTATAACCTCCCTTGCCATAACGGTCTGCAGAAAAAGTACGCTCTCCGGGCCTCGCGTGTATATGCTCCGCGAAATACCGGCAATATTTCGGAGATTATTGTATAGTTGTTTGTACGTTACACCACCGTCGAACCACTCTAGACCGTGTCGATAGCGGGTCATGGTGTTGTTCTCGCTTCTGACCGCCGGTGGTAATTCGTTGAAATCGCAGGGCGGTGAAACGATCCAGTGGCCTATGTATTTTCTTTCCACAGCCACGACGCCGATCTCCTTCGGCGCCAGACGTCCCTCGGAGTCTTTGAAGTACTCAATCTCAATCACGAAATCCATCGCTGCGGTGCTAACTCGAAGGCGTTCAACGAGAAACTAACGGCGATGCTGACGATCACAGGCGATACCGAGTGCACAAAAGACGATGACGCATACCCAAAATTGCTGACCTATGTATTTTCTTCGATTGTTTATCCGCCGTAATCTACGACGATTTGCCGCGAGGCGTCGATCTCCAGAACGTTGTCGTACTCAGCGTAAACGATACAGTTCACGGTGGTGGCCAGCGGTTCGTCGAAGCGTACCTCAATTCGTACACTACCGTGCTTGATCAGGTTCCAGTGGGTGTTGCTATTTGCCGAGAGATCAGGTGTGAGATCGAAAACGAACAGGCAGTAGCCGTCTGCGTAAGCGTTCCTAGATATCGCATTACCCTCGTTGAGGAAGTGTATACCCGTACCACTAAAGAGGGTATGATACGCGTCCACGTAAAGGCCGGCTTTGCCGAAATCTGTCTGCAATGCTTTCGAGGGTACTTGAACACCGTCGACGTACAGCGATAGAAAATTAATACGATAGTTTTTAAAATTGAACGGGTTGAGTTGATAGTTGCCATTGAATGCCTTGTTATCGACGAAGCCTATTATAATACGCTTAGGTAATTGGCCGAGAATCACATTGTCCATAGTGCCACCGTGCAAACCAGCATGCATCGTCAGCGCCTTGACCTCTACACGCGTAAGCGGATACTTTGCAGTTGTCTTTGATAGCATTTTAGAATGCGCGATTAGAATACCGGGACTTATTTTGGCGCGTCTAACGAGGAGCGTGGCCTCCGTTATATGTAAAGAACACTCGCTTTTTGGATCCATGAGGGAGAAACCGTCTCTCGTGCGTACGAGGCGTAAACGGAGCTCAACACCATTTAATAAAAATTTTTCCTGGTTAAACACATCACAGTGTAAATGACCGATCAGATCGACCGTCTTGTCTTTACCGACGAACGCCTGCCTATTCACGAGACCCATATTCTTGCCCGCTGTATCATCCATATGACCGGGCGTGTCGTCGTACCAGAGCACGCTCGAGAGGTGGGACCCCTTGGCGGCTGGCCCATAATTTAATAGTGTCTCTATGTAGGCCCTGTAAGCGTACGCGTTATTAGGCGGTGATACGAGTTTCTGATTAAGAAACACGTCCACCTGATTAAACAGCGAGTGTAGCAGATTGTTAACAGGAGCTGCTTTGCTCAGAGCGTCAGGGGCTAACGCATCCTTGGATCGTAGCTGCACGCGTAAACTCAGCATGGTGTGTGCTAGATCGAGGTACTCGTCGCCGTTACCCGGCACGACAAATTCAATGGGCGAGTCATCGGTCAGCGATGAGATGGGCTTGTAGTGTACCCACTGCGCGCTCTCTATAGTGGTCTGTGTTGGTGGCAGTGTAAAGAGCTCGAGCTCCGATTTCATACACTCGCAGGAGTGTGCGTGTAGAAAGGCCATGATAGAGGTAGCGTTTAGGAGAAGATATCCAGCACACTCCGCTTTACTTTCTTACTAGCGATCCTACGACGATTTTTGGGTTTCTTGGTTTTTGACTTTATTTTTTTTACTACTTTTTTTCGACGCGGAGTAGTCTTCTTCCCCGTACGTCTCTTACGCTTGTTAACAGTTCTTGAGGCGATGCTCCTTCCAGCGACGCCGATGATAGAGTGGGCGCCGCGTGATCGTTTTACAGCTTTATAGCCCGATCCTTTCACGAGCTCGTCAATTTTCGCCTCCGCCTTACGTTTAAGATTCATACCCGATTCGGTGGCCCTGGTGCGAAACGCCTGTTTCAGCGGAGCGCCGCGCTCGCTGACGTCCGTCAAGATATTCATGCCCGCGCGCACCGCCTCCTTACCGACGGCCCGGGCTCCTCTCGATAGCAAAGGTAACACACGCCGAAACAGACCACCGAGAAAGCTACCAATACCATGTCCTCGTTGATAAGGTGACCCCGCAAATACCCGAAATTTCGTGGAATGTCCCCCACCGATCTGCGACTCGTAGTAGTCGGTGTAATGAGCCATCAGTCTAGCCGTTTAAAGTGTAGTGTTACGGAGAGCGTCCCTGATTCGAATGGTATAGGTTCGCCTAGTTGATCTCTTATATCGATGTCGATCGTTTGAAAAGTCGTGCGGAGCAGCGGTATATACTTTAACGGTGAAAACGAGAGTACTTTCATGGCGGCGTACGCGTATTTGTTATCCGTTTGCACGGGAACCACACGAAGCAAGGGTGTTTGGACGTCTCCGGTGATATACGGCTCGCAGACATCGGTGTAAACAAAAAGCATCTTAGGTAGGGCGTTGATCAGGCTAATCGGCTGATCGGCCATCACAACAGGCTGTGCTTTCGATACCACGACCGATTCGGGAAAACCTAGGATGCGCGCCAGAGAGCGGCAGAGTCTCAGTTCGTGTGGGTCGTCTAGATCGTTATCGTTAGAGACGAGCGATACGCTAGCGTAACCGTCTCTACAGAGCTCTAATTGCAGACGGCCCTTCATAGCACTGGTAGCGTTTATTTCGTCAACGAGTGTCTTTACGTCGTCATAAACACCGTGCGCCACGTTAGAACCCGTCATCATAAGACCCACTATCGGTTCTTTGTGGTTCTTCCGCGGTTTGGTGCGTGTGGTGACAATGCCCACGTGCTCCCAGTCTTTTAGCGCTGCGGGTACGTGAAGAAAGGTCATAGGGATCTGTATTTCGACCAGAGCAACAGCCCATGCCCCGTGTAAATCGATCTGATGAGGTAGATGCGTGGTAAAACTGGTAGTTTTATTTTCGGGATAGTACGACATACTGCTGTTACTGGGCAGAACGAGATAAAATTGGTCCTTCATTGTTCTTTAAGCGGGCAGCCGGTATCCACGAATTAAATTTCTCGGGGTAACCGACCCAGCTGACCAGTACTTTTCGGGCTTTCCCACGACCGCTTCGTTTTATCACACGATCGACGAGAAACGTGTCCTTTGCGAGGTCCTTGCGGACTCGAACGAGCTCCTCCTCGTAAAAAATACCGTCAATCTCCTCGCCGGCTAGATCTTCTAAGATGTAGACGGGTGGTTCTCTCGTTGTACCTAGGCGTACAATTTTAAAAATCTCTCGAGTCCAACCCCCCTCGTAACCTTTCGCAAAAGGGTTCCTAGCGCTACTGATGCGTACCAGGTCGCCGACACCGTATTTAGGGATACGCGGGCTCGCTGTGGCGTATCGCATGGATAGGTTCATACGGGCCGTAGCGGCATTATACATGGTTACGTCGACTGGACGCATTCTTATCGCAGAGTGACGTGTCCTATTGTACGATTCCACGAGGCTCTGAAGAATATCTATGTACCGCCGCGTGTTTCTATGTGTAAAGTAACGCCACATACGCTCCTTCAGAGTACGGTTGTAGCGTTCGACGACAGCTGCCTTTACGTCGGGGCTGCGTGCTACGCGGAATCCTATGCCGAGCTCCTCGAGCAGACGCTGCAGTACGCCATTGGTAAACTCTTTACCTTTGTCTGTCTGTAGGTATACGGGTATCCTATTCTTACTACATGCCAAAATCCTCCGGAATGCCGCTGCTACCGTTGCACCGGACTTATCGCGTAAAGGCTCGACCCAGACGTATTTGCTGAGTACATCAATTATTACAAGAATATACGTGTAACCATCGTTGTACTCCTTCAAGGAACGAAGGTCCACAAGATCGGCCTCCCAAACATCGTCGATATTGCTGACGGCGTAAGAGCGGCGCTGAAACGTACGACGTACGGGCTTATGCAGCGTATACGCGTCCTGCGCCTCTAACCAATGTACGACGGAATCTCGCTTTACCCTGCCCTTAACCGATCGCTCGAGGTTACCGATACCGGCGTACGAAGACGGCTCTGCTGGTGTGTAATAAAGACGCCTCAGAATCCTGTCATCACCCGCCTTCTTCTTCTGTTTCACGGCAGCCTTAACCATTCTAATCTTTTCTTTTTCTCGGTATCGTTGGCTGTACTAGCCGACACGGATCGTGTATGTCTTTTCCCCACGACCTCTTCTGCTTCCCCGGAGTCTCTAAACACTTCCTGAAACGCCTCGCCAAATTCCTCCTCCGTGGACGAGCTCTGAGTCGTGTCGATTGGGCGCGGTACGATTGTTACACGACGCCGTGGCTGATTACTGAGAGGTGTCGTGTTGCTCCCCTCCTTCCATAGACGCTGATTGCCAATAAATTCGCGCGGTATACCAGCAGTACGGAGGAACCGCGCAAACTGCCGACTCCCTGCCGGTCTCGCCGTTTTTCTCTCACGCATAGCGTCATTGATTAAATCAACGATGTTGGCGTCCTGCACGACGGTTCCACCGATACGCGTAACGCCCTGTTTACTCCACGAAATGTGTGGTGAGCCAGTGCCACGCAACCGGCCTAGTAAGAGCCGCGCCTTAGTCCTGTACTTTTGGGGTACACTGGCAATGATGTCGTCGTCGTCAGCATCGGTGCTCTGGTTCCGGGCGTTATCCTCCGCAGAATTGTTATTTTTTTTCTTGTTATCGCTATCGGCGCGCCTATCCTCGTCGACGTTATTTCGCAGGTCCTCGATAAAGTGTAGATAACGCTGCAGCACCTGATTGTACATCTTCCACTTTTCGCGCTCGTCGATGAAATTCGGCGAGTGTAGGATCTCCTTCATCGACGCGTCTAATCTGCTTAAGGGGGTCCCCGGGGTTTGCACGGTGTTAACGGTGTCAATACCCTCCTGACTGTGCTGATGCGTATGAGGCGCTGCACGGTGGTACTGCTGGTGCACGGTATTCACGCTCTCATGAGGAATGAGAACCATCTTTTTTGCATGCTCCATCTTGGCGTATATCCTATCCGCTTCCCCCTATGAGTTTTGATATGACGGTGCCCAGTATGGGTGCTAGCAGAAGAGGCAGAAAACCGCCGCTCTGAACGATAAGGCGTTTTCTAGTTTTGACTGCTGAACCCGGTCGGGATAAACGTCTCAGTAGCGGTGCGTGTTTCCGTAAGCGACGTTTCTGAGTCGGCTTGAGAGGTACGTTACCGCGAAGGATGTTCAGAGCGCATTCGCATATACAGTTGACGAGTCGTGAGTCGGCCACTCGTAACAAGGCGCTACGTTGTTTGCTGTCCAGGTGGCAAATAGCCTTCAACACTGCGGCGTGTTTGCGCCCTATAGAGCAGCGTGCGCTGGATACCATTACAACCGAATGACTGGTACGTCTCGATCGCTGTACCCACCCTTTATACCCTTTCGCGGTACGTACACGTAGTGGAACGGGTCCGAAGGAAACACGCACGTGCGAAAGCGGCAGTTATCGGGGGTCGACTGCTTCAAATCGAGTAGTAAATAACCGTGCGGTTCGGCGGTGGCATCGCGGTAGACTTCCTGCACGAAGCGTGGATTTTCGGGATACACCTGTCTCGCCAGATGTTGTATCTGCGCTCTGTCGCGCGGATTTTTAAACACAACGATGTAGTTGGCGTTCAACGAGATATCGCGCTGCCCGGGCCCCTGATGAAAGAGATTCTGCGTAATGAAGATAACGCTGATGTTCTTATGATGGCTGCCTTTGGTAAAAAGGTCGACCACCGTGTTATTGGACGATTCCCTCATGAGATCGTCGATAATGACGAGTTTCGGGCGTGGATCGTTGCCGTAATCGGTGTTTTGCGGCAGTCCCTCGT
Source organism: Cephus spinipes (assembly GCA_963971525.1). NCBI lineage: Eukaryota > Metazoa > Arthropoda > Insecta > Hymenoptera > Cephidae > Cephus > Cephus spinipes. Next base: position 20,961,784 of record OZ020572.1, on the reverse strand, counting down.
GAAACTCTATAGTGCTCCCGTACTCCCTGTACCCCTCCTGCCACTCTGCATAGTGAAAGAGAACGCGCGCGAATCGCACGTCGCTCATGTCCTCGATGAACCGTAGGAATTTCTTTACGAAAAACGTCTTCCCGCACCCTGTTGGCCCACAGACCATTGACGTCCAGGGGTGCTTCCACCGCGTGTCCATTATGTCAAATGAGACTATTTGGCGGTGTCCTTGACGAATATACTGTTAAAGAGTCTGCTAGATTTTACACGCTCCCCCTTCCATCGCGGGGTCCGGCCGCGGCGGGCGCGCGACACGCGTGAGGCTCGTGACGTCGCGCGCGCTTGCTAGCTCTTATCGGTGACGTTGCTAGCCCCTCGTCCGGGTGAGCTCATCGTGCACCTGTGAGCTAATAGTCGGCATGTATGTGTGTCAGCCGCATAGCTAGCCACAGTGCACGGCTAGCATGTCCGGAGAGTCGCTGAAAAATAAATAACATGGTCGGGTTGGTGGAGTCTTCGGGAATAGCTCGATACAGAGATTTTTTTTTTTTTTTTTCAAATAAATATGTTTTTATTATTATTGTACAGGCGATGTATATACATTTATACAGGTTTTGTTTGTAATATTAATTACATAAATCCGTAGGGCAAAGAGCCGAAACGACCGTCGCGTCGCCGCTTTTGAAGCTCTGTCGGTTTACACGTTTTTGATTCCATACGCGTCACTACGTCGTGAAACGGCGTACGACGTATCGCGTCATAGTGTAAAACGACAGGCTCGCTGGTCTCTCCCGTTACATAGGAGCGTATCCAGTTGTAATTAATGGCCAGACTCGTCGCGTAGTCGATCGTGATACCTTTGACCTTACAGACCTCAGCGTAAGAACCGTCTGGCTTACGCACTCGGTACGCATAAAATTTCGGGCCTCCCGAGACAAAAGACGTGATATAGCTACCAACACCGTACGACTCCAGTTCGTCCGTTAAATCGCCCAAAAGACTGCCGAGCGGCGGCTCGTAAGCGTTATCGACGTAGCGGCCACCCGATACGTATATACACGAGTCGGTGTCGTAATATAGTACACGTCGATTTAATTTCTCGAGATAGTCATATAACTTAAGGCGAGCTTGAGCCGTGGTGTACGCAGCTATAACGACGTTTGTGTACGCCGTGGGTATCAGCGATTCGTTTGTACTACGCGTACTGACGTAGAGCATCTCATCATCTACGGGCAGAATACCTGTAATCTCTACCTCCGGACACGTAAGCAAACTCACGAGTTTCTGACGACTGGTCACGATTTCCGTCTTTGGCAGATTTTCACGTTGCCCAAACTTGCCCCAAAACGAATTCAAACATAATTTTGCGACTGACCGCAGACCGGGATTTGATTTTATATTATCAGGGTCCAGACGAATACCCTCGACCCGATCGTACTCCTCTATATACCGTTTTTTGGCCTCGTCGTCGTCGCCACACTCGCGCGGCCAGCCGCTAGCTTCCTGCTTGATCTTTAGGAACGTGTTTATGTAATCGGCAAAGTGGCCACCCGTCCGTGTCGCAGGATCGTACTGGGTAATCTCATACTGCCATATTTCGTGTATTGTCGTTATTTGATACCCTTTACGTACAGCGCGTCTGACCTCGTCCACAACCCATGTCCCTTCGAATACTCTATCCGCGGGATTCTCGTGAGGGCACGAACCCTGCAGCGTTGACTCTGCACAGGAACGACACAGTGCGAAAAGCAATTTACCGTGCATACGCACCGGTAACACGGGATGATACAGATCTCGCGGCGGTAACACCACACACTTAATCAAGCCCTCCACGTTATCGATGTTGTTGCGATCACCCGTTAGTTCGCGACAGTCGTCGCCCACGTACACTGTAGGGTGACCTACAGGGAATTTCCCCGTTTTCGAAATGAAGGGGTAGAGCGAGCACACATCTACATAATGTATCCTCTCAGACCCCTCGACTTCGTAAAAACTGACGGTATTCCCTGTACGGCCACCGAAGAAAGCATCGCGGGGTTCGAGCGGTGCCTGCGATACCAGCGGGTTCTCATTTAGCGATCTGTATAAATCGGCCTGTTCAGGATCGTTTATCCAACGGTCGAATTCGCACTCCCAAATTTCCGTCAGCTCGTAACCTAAATACCGAATCTTATCGTTCGTAGCCTGCGTTCTCTCGAAGCGCGCGTCCATGGATCCACCCGTGTGTAGACGACTATCTCTGTTTATACGATAGCATTTTGGGCAACCGTGCCAGAAACAACCCTGAAACTGGAATACGTGTCGCGAACCTGTGGTGGTGTCCAGGTAGTAACCGTCGACGGGTGTACCATCCGGTAGACGATACTCCCGAGTGCGCCCCGCGTGAACTATGGCACAACCCAAACGATGCTCCAGCGAAAGAAGCCATAAGACAGCCTTACGCGATTGTTTGTCACCGTATCGGTACCCGCCCGGTGGTAAAATAGCTATCTGTTCGTCCCGCAAAAAGTTTTTCCGAAAAACTCTCGAACACGCCGAGGCTATGGTTGTGCTCTCCGAGAAAGGGCAAACGCTGCCATGCTGAAGAAACATTTCGCGGAAAGAAACGCAAGCCTGCCTGAGAATGGTAACGTCTGATCTACAGTAATCTATAAACTCAGTTCGAAAGTTAAATACGTATCCCTCAGAGCACTGCTCGTTGTACCATGCTAAAAACTGATTACGCTGATTCGACGACATCGTATCGGGCGAATAAAACTCGAGCGCTGGTAACGGACCGATATATAGCTGATTCTCAGGTGTATTGAACAGATGCGGGAAGACGCCCTTTTGTTTCAAACCGACCGCATCCGTGAGGCCGAAGGCTTTCGGTAGTGCGCTCAGCGGCATATGAAAATAATTAAGACTGTCTATGAATGTTACACGGCCCGTCTTCATCATTATGATGCTCGTACCGCTGAGTAGCAGCATCGGCGGCTTTAGGCTTTTTCTTCTACGCTTCACGATGTACCGTAGTACAAACTGCGCGTCGAAACCCTTGGCATTATGCGCCACACAGATCACTCTCTGAAACGATTTTCTTTTAGGATCACACGCGAAATCTACAAACTGCCTTACGGGATCCTCTTCGAAGATGTACTCGTGTACACCGCAAGATGGGCATACCTTCGTGAGATCTGTATCATTTATGCACGCTGTACACACTTGCTGAACGACGCACAAGTTTGGTGTGTGGATACGCACCGCGTCGTCACCGGGCAGCTTCTGTATTTGCTGTGTTTCAAAATCATAGAAGATGTACAGAAAATTTTTTTCAGCGGTAGTCTTTTTTACCGGTCTGACGTAACACCGATGCCCAACGTCATTAACACTCTTGCAGACGCTGCAATACATCTTATCGCAAGAGTGCTTACGAGAGGTTCCTTGAAGAGGTCTAAGACACTGCGGACAGCTGCGAACGGTATGGCACACGCTCTTTTCTTTTCCCTTCTGTTTACTAATCAGCGTGTTTATATGATTATCGAAACAGATTTGACCAAAAAAGTACCTATGGCACTCACGACAATACAATGTGGGGAGAGCCGAATCGCATGGCGGTTTTCCGAAACATCTAGCGCATTTGTGGGAACACTTATGCTCTGCCTCGTACGTGTAAGATTTGTTACATGGTACGCAAAAACCACGACTACCGACTGCCCCTCGCATATTTAAAATAGGTTGATAATGCTGCGAATTATTATAATACAGAATGCGGAGCGTTTGCCGTGGTTTCCCTGAACCGTACGCTCCATCGACTATCTGCGATCCGTCGTACAGTGGTTTCTCACCGCTGCCTATACTGTCAAACTCGTAAATAACAATGACTATACCATCCTGAGCAAGATACCTTTGAAATTGATCAATTTCCGGAATACCGCAACCATCAGACGGTATGTCTACACGGGCGTTTGTCACAAGCTCGAGAGCTAATTGTTTTTGTAATTTACCCCGTTGACAGCGTACCGCGTTCCATCGCTCATGTAACTCCCCAGAGCGCACCTCTCCACGTTCAGCGTGCACCATCGCCACAGCGAGCGATCTAGGTAGACAGAGGTTATCGCTATTCACTATGGTCAGTATAGAGCGTTTTTTTACAAATTCGTGCGCTAATCGTACGCGTCCCGTACCCCGCGGTACTTTGACTATACACGACTCGATGACAAAAGACCTATCTATCTGGAATACCTGGGCGCTTTGTGTGACGGATGATATAGCGTTCCACACGTCGTTTTCAAGAAAGTCTCGAACCGGTCTGTACGACAGCCACGCTGCCCCGCATGCAAAACTGTCTGATTTGATCGTCAGCCCTATATAGTCTTGCGCGGTACACGCTGTTGTAAGGTACGCGTGTATATCTCGGACGGCGCCCTGCAGCCAAGATACGGTATTCGTATCAGGATCTTGGGGCGGTGGCCTGATAGCCATTGTTATTTCGCGGCCGTCTAATCGAAACCGATTTATGCGACGCGTCGTTTCGGCTTGTACGGTAAACCTATGCCCTGGTGGTAACACGTCGTTATCGCTGACTCCCTCGTTGTCGGCGTCTTCGTCGGCGGATCTCTGCGACTGAAGAAGGGGTCCCCCGCCAGTCTGGTATTGCGTGCCCACATCTAGCGTTTGGAAAAAGAGTTTTTATTATTTTTTTGTTATTAAATAAAAAAAAGAAAGAGTATTCGGCTCATACTGACTTCTCATTCCTCACGAGGATTAAACATCGACCCGATGTATGAGAATACAGCGCCTACCAGGTTTTCATCATCTCCTACATTTTTTAAAGTTAGCAGTTTCGCCAAAGAAGGTTTTAAATGTTAAAGAATATCTCTTTCAACGCTACCTTCTTCGAGGGTATCAGCGGCGCTCGGGGCCTCATCGCGCTCCGCTAATGCATCGGCCGCTTCGTCGGCATCCGCTGCCTCGTACACGTCGTTCCTGAGAACCCACAGTATCGGTTCTTCCACGTCGTCGTCGTCGTCGTCGTCGTCGTCGTGCTCCTGCAGCGGCCGTACGTTACCCGGTGCAACGCGGCCATTGTAATCAGCAACCTCCAGCGGATCTACAACTTTTTTTTTACTTTTTATTTTCACGCAGATGAGTTTTCAACGATATCTGTAAATTTATAATTATTACATTGATAGCTCTCGTTAGAAGCGCTGGATATTGTGGAGTGGTCATCCTCATCACCATTGTCATGGTCACTGTGGTCGCTAACGGCCGATGCTATTGACATGATCTCATCTGTAAAGAAAATTATGAAGCAAATTGCATTTTTTTCCCCTTTTGTTTCCGATACTGTTTTAACGCATACCCCACGTATCGTGGAACGATTCTTCGGCCTCTTCTTCTTCTTCTTCTTCCTCCATCGACTGTATATCCAGCGCTGTCGATGGGCCTGCCACTTTTTTTTTTTTAAAATAAAACGTAAATTAGCCGTAATCTTTTTTTTTTAAAAAGGTATGTTTTACCGCTAGTACGCTGCATCACTGTCGACGTGCTGGTGCGGGGCTCCGAGTAAACATCCTCTATACAATCGAGGCACCCTAGAAGCAACTGCTCCTCCTCCTCGGGGACGACTTCGTGATGAAAGCGCGTCAATTCTTGTAAAATTTGATTTTTTATTTTTTTTAAAAAGGGTAATTTGTGTAGGAGCTATTGCTGGCAAGCGACAGATACATACCTTCGTGAAACAGATGGTCGGTTATAATAGCCCTGGTGATATGGCTATCGCGCACTCCGCGTTTGTTGATACACTCTGCGGCTAGCGAGAGCATGTACGGATCGTTCTTGAAGTATCCTCTTTCATGCCCTCTCGCTAGCACACGCAGAGAACAATGGGCAAACACACTTTTTAATCTACGCGTTAACGTGCGAAAACCGAAATATCTTAACTCGCGACACCACTCCGGTGAGAATAATCTCGGGTTTCTAGGGTTATTCAAACGACGTGTCCTGACGAAATCGAGGATACAATCGCGAATATTCCCCAAAGATGACATTTTTTTTCTTTGCTTAGAGTTGGTGATTGATGTAAGTTATCAGACTATCTGCCAAGACGTCGCGATACGAACTAAAACAGGGTACGTCCAGTCCGCAGACATCTTACAGCCACGGCGATATTAATTTCAAAACAATACCATGCGATACATCTGAATCAGCAAAAAATGGCACGACTTTCTTATAGAAGCGTTATTCGTCAAAAATCGGCTAGAAGCGTTTTAATCGTAAAAATGGATTACATATTATTGATCGCTCGTTCGCCGATCGCTAAATATTACGTATCCATAATACGGATAAAAAAAACCCTGTATAGAGGTGTTGCGTCGAAAGATGCAGCGATCTGCTGACGCACACCGTTCGAGGTTGCATCAGCATCTCGTCGTCGTAGTGTAGGGTTAGAGATGCGAATCATACTACGCTGTGTACATAGGTATTTTTTTTTTACTTTATTTATATTTATCAATTACAATCGACTGGTACCAAAAGATCATACCAATCTTTTACAGCATCGAACTCGTCGATATCACCACCGATAAGCTGTACACCGATATCTTTTCCGCCACGGTCATCCCGCAGCAGTGTTTCGCAGCTCTCGTCGCGAAAAATTGCCATACACCGTATATGCCGTATGTTGCGTCGGGATGCTGTTCGTGTGTCCATTGCGTAGTACGTCAAATTGCTCGATCCTTCGGCGTGTTCCCCCTCCGCATCGTTGTAAACATCATGGGGTGTATAGGTTTCCCACGCATCGTCGAGTGCCTCCAGGTACGCGTAAAGGCCGTGAGGCATGCTGACCACGCTTGTTCGGCATTCCTTGTAGTGTAGGAGCGGTGGACCATCCCGCGTCGTCAGAGTAACGCACCCAATAAACTCTGTCAAACTGCATCGTTTCTCCAGAGTACGTAGCGCTGTCTCGTATGCACGCATAGCCCTCAGGCACCACAGTGTGACGCAGCTTTCGCGTAATCTCTCAAGATGATTGAATGCCGCTAACCAGGCCTGCGACTCCAGACGCATAGGTGCACGACGCGGTAGTTCTTCCGGTGTGGGCCTGCCCCACCTTTTCCTCAATATCGTTAGCTCTGATTTGGCCATAGGGCGCCGATACGTGATGCGACATTTGGGATTACTATCGTCGGACATGCACCATTCATGTTTCGCAAACCACCCATTGGTACATATGCGCTGCGCGTAAGGGCTATCGTTAGAACGCTGATCGGAAATAAAACCCAGCGTTACGCTACAACGTGTGAAATCACGGTGTCCTTTATCCAGTATCGTTGCTATAGACAGTTCGGGTAGTATCACGGGTCTTACACCCGACGGCCAGCCCTTACGACAGATCATGTCGGGGTTATCAACGCCTATGTCTTCAATGTTCAGTGCTCCCGGTTTCGTCATGTATATTGAGGCTAGCGGTACACCCGTTAAATGTCCCAATCTCAGCCACTCCCGTACGGCCTCTTTCTTTGGATCGTACTCGGGATTTGCGTACTGATAGAGGGCTCGTGTCTTCGCCCACTGCACATCTCTATGCCTCAAAAAGTCGTTGTCGTCGTCGTCGTAGTGAGCCATTTCTTTTTTCTACGGTGGCTGTCGGTAAATTGTTCACTGTAATGATTCTACTGCTTTTCTTAGACTGTACATCGCTGCCTGCTCGCGCGTGCCCCAGCAGCGTGTTTCCTTTTTCACAGGATCATCTTAACGCTGATGCAGATGCACCCAGCAGTACAGTGATTCACGTGAAGCACTCGCTATAGGACATCAGCATTTCGTCATCTTTGATACATCCTGCGATATCAGCAGTATCATGGCCATAGGCTCTTTGTTCGCTGCATCCTATGAAAACGGGGTGTGGGTATGGCGATGGTGGGGGAAATGGCCATTTTTTTCTACGGCGTCTGTCGGTAAATTTTTCACTGTAACGATTCTACTGCTTTTCTTAGACTGTACATCGCTGCCTGCTCGCGCGTGCCCCAGCAGCGTGTTTCCTTTTTCACAGGATCATCTTAACGCTGATGCAGATACACCCAGCAGTACAGTAATTCACGTGAATCACTCGCTATAGGATATCAGCATTTCGTCATCTTTGATACATCCTGCGATATCAGCAGTATCAGGGCCATAGGCTCTTTGTTCGCTGCATCCTATGAAAACGGGATGTGGCTATGGTGATGGTGGGGGGACATGATCGCCAATATTTCGATGACCTGCTTTTTAGATATTGCCTTAGACAGTACTGCTCAGACCCTCGTGCCGATCGTATAATAGCATTTACTATAATCATGTACAAGAAGCAAGTACTGCTGCCCGCTGTGTACGGTCTAAACCGATCATTTTCGAAGCAAGTGATCACCGGCCTCTCTCTAAATCGTTCGGGAAGCTTATCAACTGTCATACGCATCGTTAATCAAGATTATTCCGGCGTGGAGTTCGAACCTACCGAATGGTCCATCATCACCGACCACTTCCCCGTCATCGACAAGTTCTTCACCGCCGAGGATAACATCAAGGAGGTACCCGAGGCTTTTAACAATCCTATTCTCATGACCACTCATGAGATAGTCTTCACGTACTCATACGGTGAGCGGGCAATTATTATCAAGCCGGCAATCCCTGCGTCTACGGACAACGATGGCTCTGGTGTTAAAAGAGCTAGGGCCTACACACCTACTGTTGTGATGAAGAGGGTGTCCTACCTCAATCTCCAGAGGGTCTTGCGCTGCGTGACCGTTCAAATAACCAGGCTACGTGCGATTACCGACAGTGCTAACAACTGTAAAGACACGTTGATTGCGGAACTCGACCGTCGCGGAGATGACGCCTCTTCCAGGGACAGCATATTGGGCGATCTTCGACTGACTCTGGAGAAGAAAGGCCTGTGGTCACCGGTACTTTACCAATTATTAGTGGAGCTGCTCTCCCTGTATAACCACGAGTACCTCTCCTTCGTGCGGAGCACCATGGAGGACCAGAACAGCCATGCATAACACTTATTTTCTTAATAAACCTGTATGATTGATGTATCCTGCAATATGCTTATAATATATTTTTATTTAAAACTTTTTTCTTGTTTTGTCTCCTACACCTCAATCTCCCTATATCTTTTCCTCTGCACGATGTTCATCATTGGAAATGAGTGTTATACGACGCCATCGCACACCTGCAGGGATTCTCGCTGAGATAAAGACATTCTTCAGAGGCGATCTGAACCATGATTATGTCATTGTTCGGAGAATGCCTTGAGCATAACATTCTTAAAGTCACGCGGTTTGGGAATCGGGGACCAGACCTTACAAATTAATCAGAATACATTTTTACGCCTTTAAGCAGATTCGCGTCAACAATACGGTAATAATCGAAAATGTATCACGCGCTACAGCTTTATAATATACATAATGGGCCTTACAAAATACGGTGTTCAATTTTACCACGGGTACACTTATCTCCTTAGGGTAATTAAAAAAAGTTACCGACCGGCGGTCAATGCGTCATTACCGACCGCGATAGGCCCCTGGGGGGGCATGCAACGCCGCTACTACTGAGTTTCGGGCCTTAGGACCGGGGCAGCGTGGTGGGGGGAGTGCCGCGTAGGGTGGTGGTGGGGAGAACCGACCACATGGGCGAGGGGGTGGCGCCGTAGTGCGGTGCGGGGGACACAGCGCTGCGCGCTCCATGACTCATAGGGGACAGTGGTGGGGGGTTTGTTGTGTCTCCCCATAGTGGCCTGTAACTACTGGCCACCACCCACGTGGACGCATTTTTGTGCTCGGACGATTAAATTGTCTAATGACCGCTCCACCATTTCGTCATCGACGTTTTGAATAGCGTTATCAACGCGACGACACAACTCCTCTTCGTCTTCTGGTTGGTTGAGACCAAACACGTATGATTTTATATGTCCCCAAAGAAAAAAATCCAGTGGATTTAAATCCGGGGATCTCGCTGGCCATTCAACTGGCCCCCGCCGACCAATCCATCTCCCGGGAAACACCTTGTTGAGGTGGTGGCGAACTCTTACAGTAGAATGGGCAGGTGCCCCGTCATGCTGGTACCACATTCTTCTTCTTGCATTTAGCGGGATCTCATGACATAGGTCGGGCAGGGTTTCTTGGAGGAAGGCTAGATAGCCAGCGCCATCAAGACGCATTGGCAGTCGGCAGGCTCTTGTCTGAAATGAATGTATAGTAAACGGTGTATTCTAGCCGAACGAAGCGCACTTTCTAGCCGACATTTTTCTTTTTAATTTTTTCCTTCGCTACTTTTTTTCTGCTACCTTAAAGAAGGCCACACGCCTAATTTCAGGTCTTTAAGTATTTTATTGGATGAACTATACTGAAATCAGTATTTTTCGATTTTTACACGTCTAAAGCTTCAGAGTTGTGGGACGTGTCGAATATTAAAGTAAATAATAATTTACTTGAATTTTGGACACGTCACACGACTATGAAACTTCGAACACGTGAAAATCTAAACATTCTGATTTCAGTGTAATTTGGTGAATAAAATACTTGTTAGAGATCTGAAATTTATTGTATAATATCTTTGAAGGTAGCAGCAAAAAATAGTCCAGTAAATAAACTTTTGGCCAGAAACTATTAGAAATGGTAAAAGGTGAATTTTAAATTTACTCACAACATGGTTGCCGACCATTCCACATCAAATATTGATATTAAATCTAATTTGGTGGCTTCTTGTTCGAGTGGCATGCGGATTCTCGAACGCGTAAACATGCTCGTTCCTGGAATTTCTTGCACCAGTCTGATTGAAATTTGATTCATCAGAGAATAGAATATGATGGATAAATTCATCGATACCGATTACGATTTTCATACAAATCAGCAAATCGCCGAGCTGCGGCGCGTGCATTCCCTTCAGCCCACGCGTAACACTCCACCATTTTTTGGTAATCTTCGCAAGTATAATTCATAATTCACAAGAAATGTTGCCGAGAATGAACGAGAAGAAAAAAAAGAGCACAGAAAGATCAAATGTTTCAAAATTTATGCTCATTTGTTTACCATTTCGTCATTGACTTCTTAAAAATGAAAGATATCGAGCGGTATCAGCGTCTTTATCGTACTAGTCAAATCAATGCTAAATTTTTAATAACGTTTTTACAATTTCTAGTGGTATGGAATTATATTTGCGAAGATTACCAAAAAATGGTGCAGTGTTACGCGTGGGCTGAAGGGAATGCACGCGCCGCAGCTCGGCGATTTGCTGATTTGTATGAAAATCGTAATCGGTACCCTGGCCCTCGGGTTATTCAAGAAGCTGTCCGACGATTCCGCGAGAACAATAATGTGTTACCCCATCGCGGGCAAAACAGTGGACGGACGGGGAGAGATATATTGCCAGAAATAGAGGAAGCGGTGCTAGATGCATTCGAAGAGGATCCCTGCACGAGCTCCCGGATAGTCGGTCGGCAATTAGGGGTACATTTCACCACGGTGAACCGCATAACTCGCGAAAATGGATTGTATCCTTACCGTCGTACCCCTGTACAAGAGCTGCACGGCGACGATGATGCACGTCGACTCCATTTCTGTGAATGGCTCATCCGGGAGCAGGAAACAGACGATGAATTTATCCATCATATTCTATTCTCTGATGAATCAAATTTCAATCAGACTGGTGCAAGAAATTCCAGGAACGAGCATGTTTACGCGTTCGAGAATCCGCATGCCACTCGAACAAGAAGCCACCAAATTAGATTTAATATCAATATTTGATGTGGAATGGTCGGCAACCATGTTGTGAGTAAATTTAAAATTCACCTTTTACCATTTCTAATAGTTTCTGGCCAAAAGTTTATTTACTGGACTATTTTTTGCTGCTACCTTCAAAGATATTATACAATAAATTTCAGATCTCTAACAAGTATTTTATTCACCAAATTACACTGAAATCAGAATGTTTAGATTTTCACGTGTTCGAAGTTTCATAGTCGTGTGACGTGTCCAAAATTCAAGTAAATTATTATTTACTTTAATATTCGACACGTCCCACAACTCTGAAGCTTTAGACGTGTAAAAATCGAAAAATACTGATTTCAGTATAGTTCATCCAATAAAATACTTAAAGACCTGAAATTAGGCGTGTGGCCTTCTTTAAGGTAGCAGAAAAAAAGTAGCGAAGGAAAAAATTAAAAAGAAAAATGTCGGCTAGAAAGTGCGCTTCGTTCGGCTAGAATACACCGTTTACTATACATTCATTTCAGACAAGAGCCTGCCGACTGCCAATGCGTCTTGATGGCGCTGGCTATCTAGCCTTCCTCCAAGAAACCCTGCCCGACCTATGTCATGAGATCCCGCTAAATGCAAGAAGAAGAATGTGGTACCAGCATGACGGGGCACCTGCCCATTCTACTGTAAGAGTTCGCCACCACCTCAACAAGGTGTTTCCCGGGAGATGGATTGGTCGGCGGGGGCCAGTTGAATGGCCAGCGAGATCCCCGGATTTAAATCCACTGGATTTTTTTCTTTGGGGACATATAAAATCATACGTGTTTGGTCTCAACCAACCAGAAGACGAAGAGGAGTTGTGTCGTCGCGTTGATAACGCTATTCAAAACGTCGATGACGAAATGGTGGAGCGGTCATTAGACAATTTAATCGTCCGAGCACAAAAATGCGTCCACGTGGGTGGTGGCCACTTTGAACACTTGTTATAGTTCATCGTTTCGTTCATATTAACACAGAAAATGTTATATTAAATTACGGAGCCGTCATGCCCGAGTCTCCGGAAGTCGTCATAGTGCTTCTGCACCACGAATTCTGTGTCGAACCACACTTGGAGGTCGAAAACTACGGAGCCGTCATGCTCGAGTCTCCGGAAGTCGTCATAGTGCTTCTGCACCACGAATTCTGTGTCGAACCACACTTGGAGGTCGAAAACTACGGAGCCGTCATGCCCGAGTCTCCGGAAGTCGTCATAGTGTTTCTGCACCACGAATTCTGTGTCGAACCACACTTGGAGGTCGAAAACTACGGAGCCGTCATGCCCGAGTCTCCGGAAGTCGTCATAGTGCTTCTGCACCACGAATTCTGTGTCGAACCACACTTGGAGGTCGAAAATTACGGAGCCGTCATGCCCGAGTCTCCGGAAGTCGTCATAGTGCTTCTGCACCACAAATTCTATCGAATCTATCAGCAGTCTATTATTGGCTTCGATTCTAATGGGTGTCTGATGCTATCGGTCTGACCTACTTTTCCTGCCCTGTGATTAGTGAACATATAAACTCAAATAACTGGAGTAATTTTCGTCTTTTCGACATTTTTTCAAGAGACACTTTTTGCTTAGAATAATTTTTTCTATCTAAAATTTTCCGATGTACCAGAAGTCGTGCTACACCCTGTATATATATGTCGGCGCATAACCAGGAACCACCAACACAGGGCCCGTTTTGATTCTTTTCTTTGGTTATTTTGATTTTTTCTAGTTGTTTAGATTTTGTTTCGTTTGAGTAACGACCGGTGGTCAAGGTGTCCACTGACCCGGGAACGGGAGGGGGAAAGGTCGGCAGCTTACTAGGGTCAAAATGGAAGTAAGTCAGTAAGTCTTGAGCCTACAAGGACAACCAGTCGTGACTCAAACTTGAGCGAGTGTGTAATTGAAGACGAATAAAGAAAAGGAATCAGTGCAACCAGATTTACTAATTATTACCGGACCCAAGTCCCTCACGAGGACAGCCGAGGACGATGAGTGGAGGAGCGCCTGGGGCGAATTGCAATGGCCCGTTAAACCTCACGACGGGGGGTACCCACTGGCACACAACCCGATTGCGCACACGCCCAGTTGGACACAAACCATTGGACACAACACGATTGGACACAATGTCCATTCCGCACAGCAAGATTGGACACAATGCCGATACGACACATTAGTTTTGGACACAGACCGTTTAGCATGCGATAACATTGGACACATTAGAACTGTGTCCAATCTTGTTGTGGCGAATTGGTTTCGTGTGCGATCTGACTACGTAAGGACAGACCGTGAAATTGGACACAGATAGTTGTAGATAAATTTCAGATAATTCATTGGACACAAAGCTAGCTGCACAAATATTATACATACGAGATCAATGGAACAGGTTCTTACGTACTTTTCTGAAATAATGTTGAAGTTATTATAGAAATGTTATATGCTAGATTATAGGGAAGTGAACGCTCATAAGTTTATCCCAACAGCATTTAAATACATATATGCATATTAAAAAGCTGCAATATCAAGGATTCAAATATGAGTGAAAAAATGGGGGGTACCCACTGGCACACAACCCGATTGCGCACACGCCCAGTTGGACACAAATCATTGGACACAACACGATTGGACACGGTGTCCATTCCGCACAGCAAGATTGGACACAATGCCGATACGACACATTAGTTTTGGACACAGACCGTTTAGCATGCGATAACATTGGACACATTAGAACTGTGTCCAATCTTGTTGTGGCGAATTGGTTTCGTGTGCGATCTGACTACGTAAGGACGGACCGTGAAATTGGACACAGATAGTTGTAGATAAATTTCAGATAATTCATTGGACACAAAGCTAGCTGCACAAATATTATACATACGAGATCAATGGAACAGGTTCTTATGTACTTTTCTGAAATAATGTTGAAGTTATTATAGAAATGTTACATGCTAGATTATAGGGAAGTGAACGCTCAAAAGTTTATCCCAACAGCATTTAAATACATATATGCATATTAAAAAGCTGCAATATCAAGGATTCAAATATGAGTGAAAAAATAGTATTGTGACGTATAACTGTTCTGTACGGTTACGGGGTAAAAATCTGGCCCATTATTACATTATTATAAAATATTCATCAATAGTCGTATTCTTTACAAAACGTGTGACTTTCAACTCACGAATAAATCCCATTGGCTAGTGTAAATTATCATGTTATAATTAAGATAATAATTAAAAATTTCATTAAAATGCATTACCAAGTCATTAACAAGAAACATTGAACATAGAATTCATTTATGCCTGATGACGATTATCTCTACCTATTTGACGCGAACACTTTCTAAAGTTACAAATATTGGAAGATCATTTTTAGAAGATATATAATAAATTTATTATAAATGTACTACAGCAGTTCACATTCCCTCACTTCTTGTAGAGTTCTGGTTACATCGATATACCTTATTGTGCAGCTAGCTTTGTGTCCAATGAATTATCTGAAATTTATCTACAACTATCTGTGTCCAATTTCACGGTCCGTCCTTACGTAGTCAGATTGCATACGAAACCAATTCGCCACAACAAGATTGGACACAGTTCTAATGTGTCCAATGTTATCGCATGCTAAACGGTCTGTGTCCAAAACTAATGTGTCGTATCGGCATTGTGTCCAATATTGCTGTGCGGAATGGACACTGTGTCCAATCGTGTTGTGTCCAATGATTTGTGTCCAACTGGGCGTGTGCGCAATCGGGTTGTGTGCCAGTGGGCATCACTCCCTCCCTATTTTGCTAAAAATTTGTTTTCTGTTTTCTCTGAGGTAGGGGCTACAACAACATTCTTACTAATTAAGAATCTTTTTTTAAATTTTGTTTCAGATGACTAGAAGGGCTGCAATCGTGTCAACGGTAACATCCCCTGTATTTTTTACCCCCAAATTTACAAGCTTATAACTTTTTCAAGTTTAATTTTTTTTTGTCGAAAATTGTTTGATATATTCTTAACATATCAATAAATACCCTGTAAAAAAGGGTGCTACTGGCGTGATCGCAACACGTGACTTTCTCATCACGATTGTTACTGGCATCACGTTACAGTTGTGAAATTACTTGATATTAAATGAATTGAGTGATGTAGAATTGAAATAGAGAATTCTTTTAGTATAGTCAGTTTTTTATCGAGTTGTATCTATTGTATCTACGTCTAGATATTGACGTATATTGAGGAGACTTTTCTATTGGCTCTCATAGAACTGGTCAAAAAAAAGGTAAAGTGCCAGAACGGATTGGTGTTTTGGTGTCAATTACAATACCAAAACTACATTTAATGCACAGAAGACACACAACAAATTTCATTGCGATCCGTAGCCTTTTTAGAAAGTTAATGTGTTTTCGGACAGAATTTACCACAGACAGACAGACAGAAATGAGCGAATGCTTTTTGTGGAATCTAGGACCCTCAAAACATGTATTTCCATCAAAATCTGGGAGTCGATTTGTTTTGGATTGCAATACTTTCATAGATACTTTGTATGTGATGAGAAAGTAAAAATGAATAGTAAAAATATTGTTCTTTTTTTATCGAGCTCGAGAAAACACCCAAAATTGATGCCTCTAGACCAGAATACACCCTTCAGGAACGCTCTCAATATGGTTGAAAGGGACGACTCGAGGAAGCAGATAGTAATTATCGGTTAAAAGGATCTCGACCAATAAAAATTATTTGTTTCGAAAATTGGCTATTGTCAAAGCAGTCTGCCTCGGGACATCAACGAGTTTCCCTGAGTTAGCTCGTTATAACGTGTACAGTTTTTGTGGTTGTGTTGCCTGTACCGTACAGAAAGTTCTCGGTCGTGCAGTTCTCGCAAAATCAAGAAAATCCTAGATATTTTCTACGCGTGTTCTCGGTGCAGTTCTGTGTTAATGATGTGTTCAAAGCGTATCCCATGGATACAGTTCTCGGCCTTCATAGATTAGCTGAACCAGCTCCAGTGAGGATACTCATACACTTGCTCTGTCTTACGTACCATTTACCTGACGCTTACTCCGACTCTCTTTACCGGAACCTACAGCCTGAGCAACCGTGCATTTCGGAAACTGTCTTTTCCCGTTTGCGCATTCAGTTACGTTTCTCGATTACACGCGACCCTAAAAATCAATAAGATCCATTACGCTACCGTTTGTTCTGGTTGGTTACGTTACAATTCTCGTTTTGACGGAGTTGAGGCTGTTCCACCTCACCTCTCATGACTTACCGGGGCTCGTCAGTTCCCAGTGAAATAAGAAATGAATGGCGCCCGTCTGGCATGCGAATAAATGGACGAAGGATGGATCACCGAAGGTGGCGTAGGTAAACTCTCGGATTCGCATTAGCGGTCTCGAGTTAAGAAAATACATTACAATACATATAAAACATGACTATATAAAATATCTCATTGCTTTACCCTTTATTCATTTTTTTGTGATTACATAAAAATACAAAGAAAACTTCATTTCTTACAGTGCGAATCAACCTTTGAAATAGTTGGTTTAAATGATCAATTCTAGGTTATATATTTCAAACTTAAATACAATTAATTGCGTATAAGCATGTATACAATTCTTTTAATTCTTAGGATTTTAATAATCGATTTCCAGTTTCCCTATTATGTTTCTTTTATTTGTTATACTGGACTTTAAAGGCGCTCGAATAGAAAATAATATTAAAAGCAAGATTTTTGAATTAGAAATGACAAACATCAAACTAAAGTGTTCAAATTACATTGTCGATTTCGCTTTGAGCCCCTTGAGTGTCAATGACACATATATGCGCACTTTTGAAAAAAATTACTTATATAGCAGTATTTCAGAACTCCTCAGATGTAATTCTCATATAAATTCAATACATTTTTTTTTTCTTGAAAGCACTTCTGGTGCCAACAAATTATTGTTGCTTGACACTTAAGGAGTTTACCCTCCCGTGGCTTCTTATTTAAAATATCCCAATGCAATTTACAACTTAACAGTTTACTGATACGTAGTCTATTTATCGGCATTCTGCCACCAACTTTTATAGAATGATAACGTATTAATCTACGGTCGAGTGAGAGGGATATTACGATTTCTCCGGTGCCTCAATTTGACCGAATTTTCCACATATATGTTGTAACGGGTCAGGGAGAGAGAGAGAGAGAAATCAGTTTATTCGATTTGGGGCCTAGGCCCCGTAAACCGGAACACAGACATAGTAAAGAGGAAAGATACAAAGCAAATTGTTACACTTAAAGGTAAGTTTTCATTGTTAGTAAACGTACACCACAGAAGTGGTGAAAGAAAAACGGTAAGTAATCAATACTAAACAGTAAGAGCCAGTCAGGAGTAATACTCCCTACGCCAAGTAAATATAGCCATTAGATATGTAAGTAAAATAACAATACTAACACTAACAAATGCAATAGTGTCAGCACGCACCGAACGGCTATGCCAAGATAATGTACTGTTACGATCGCTCTCCAAATACACGGAATATGGTTATGTTCCTACGTTCAATATTCGAGAGGACCGATTGAGTGTTATTGAGATTTCGTGAATGCTGATTTAGAAAAGGTAGTTAGGATGGTTCGTTGGTCAGACTTGCCGGTGCTAAACGGTACGTCCACGCGTTATGTCGATTGTTCCGGCGGATAAGATTCGAGAGGAATAGGAAATAGGTTCCAGAGGATACCCTGATCGATATAAGGGAGATTGTTCTTTAAGTCTGATATGATATCCTGATTTATGAAATTAGAACGAAGTTTAACTTAAACGAATTGATTGATTCTTAGCTCGGGTATTCTTTATCCGTTTTATGTAAGTTAGATATTCTGCGTATGAATGAATTATTGCGTGTACCTGATTGTATGTGAGTGTACTCATAAGCTTACCCAATAGTTTCTAAGGAATTCAACCGTTTCCTTTTATTGCTTTCCTTGGAAGTATGAAGATTCAGTGAGGTGGTTTGGATGGACCCTCAGTCCCGATGAGTTTGTAGTCAAGGATTTTGTAAATGATGGTGATGAGTATGGTTCACAACTCGCAGATTAGATTCACCAGGTATGCTTTACTTCTGTATGAATTTCGAAGAACTGAATTGAAGAGAATATAAGTTCTTAGAACTCTAGACTTCGACTCTAACTTTGACTTTTACTTTGCACAAGACTTCTTGATGTACTTCACAATGCCACCTTCTACCACAGAACAAGAACAAGAACAAGACTGGACTGAACAGAACAAAACCGACTTTTTAGCCTCTCCAACCCTTTTTAAGGACTTTGTTTCTTATCCCTTCCATTACTTCTCATGAATTTGATTGGTCTTTAATTCCCTTTCTCAATGATCATTTGACGAATCAGAGTACTAACAATTATCTATCTGTTGTTGCATACCTGAGTCTTCCAATTCTGTACCTGAAACCTCGCGAGTACTGCTAGACTCGAGGAGCTTCAGGTTTACCTTTTATTTCAAGATATAATAAAGGATTGGTATGACAAATTCCTTAAGAACATAATACCTGATAGAAATAATAAGCGTAACATTTTTCCGGTCAAATAAATGATAACATAATTAAAGATTCCAATAATATAACGAAATATAAAACAAGACAAAAGTATAAAATTATAAGTATAAATCAATAACCTTAGTTATATTAAATGATTGATTGGCATATGTAGTGTGTATAATGTCTGTATAGGTTGGGGTAAAATAATAATATGGGTTGGCCATGGGTATAAGTGGCTGTGTATATGTATGGGTTAAACGAGTGTCGTATGTATGTATGCTGAGACGTAACAGTACAGATACATGATATCTTATAATATAACTAGTATATAATATAAATTTATAGATTTCGCAATAAGTAATAATGGTGTGAGGTGGTGGTGAGGTGGTGGTGAGGTGTGAAGCGAAGGGACACCGAGAGTTCCAAAAATAGACGAAGACTTATTCTTAAGAACTAATTACACTAAAAGAAAAGATTTTAACCTATTCGCGCGCGTCTTAATCTAGGTGTGCGGGGAGTGTGGGGTGTGTGGAATAGGTAGGATTGAGTGTAAGGTGAGGTGAGTCTGTCTGTGAGTCGTGTAATCGTTGCGGCCGTTAATTATTGGGTACGTACGTTGGTGCGCTGTAGCTCGTCCTCGTGGGCGTTCCTCTCTCTGGTTCTCCCTCTCGATCTCGCTCTCGCTCTCTCTCTCTCCTCCTGTCTTTCGCCACTGCGGCCGTCTTTCTCGTCTCTGCTTCCTTCCTTTCCTTTCCTGTCGTTCGATCTCACTTGCACTAATTCTCCCTTTTCCAAACTCTGTCCACTGTCGGTGCTCGCATGTGGTCGATTGTGCGTTCCCCGGCCGCTCGCGTATCTCTGTCACTCCTCGGCTGGGTTCGGGAGATTACGTGGCGGCTCAAGGCCTTGCACTCGGGTTGTGGCGAGGCGAGCGCCTCGTCACAATGTATAGGGTATTAGAAGAAGTAAATGTAGATAAAAAAAGTTTCCTAAGGCTTATAGTTAAGAGACATCATGTTTTCAAAGGTGTTTAGTTAAATACTATAACGGGGTGCCCGGCTCGGCTCGTCCCCGCTATAATTAATTTTTATCCATAGAGCCGCCACGGAGCGCTAGAGGGCTAGGAATTTCCGAAAAATTAGGAGTTCTGATCGGGATTCGAACCCGATACCTTCGAACTGCCAAGTCGAGCACTTACCACTGTGCTACTGAACCCACTGTCCGACCTGATAAGTCCTATTTATTTACCTTTTCGGTCATTCCTAGGTGGTATCCCCTCCAGCTCTGTAACGCCACGTTACAATACATATCGTCGACCAATGAGCGCAGCAAACGAGAGCAAGCTCACTCAGAACACTGCTATAATGGACTTAGAAAAGGTTAAACTTAACTAGGATTAGGATAAGATGGAATTGTGCAGTAGACGAATTTTGCGGGTGATGAATCAGCCAGTCGACAAATTGTGCTCAACGAATGTGGATTCGACGAATTCGCCGTGAATCCTTAGGTTGATTAGGTTTTAGTCCTTTCTTCTTTATTTTCTTTACGCTTGTCAAGCGTTTCATTAAAAGGATTGATAGTCCTCAAAATAGACTTTATATATATAAGTTTATATTGAATTTCGAATTCAAATTCGTGATCATCTTAAATACAATGATCGACCTTAAATATATCCGTTGTCACGTGGCACTTTGTGCACGTCACAAAAGAGAGAGGACAAAGGCAAAATAGGAGCTACACCGTGAGGTCCGCAGGGCAACCTAGCATTTGCATCGAGCGTCGACTGGATTTAGCGGGTAGAATATTTATTAATTCCCTTCGGGGTCTGTATTTCGAATGTTACTAGTGGAGGTCGGTCCCGTAAGGGAACCGATCACACAGAAATTGGAAGCAGCCACGGCCCGGAATACAGGAAAGGGGCCCGACTAGTGCGATCAGCAGTCCTGGCGTGACGTAGCCAGCAGAAGGAGGGCCAGCGCGACCGCAGAGCACCACTGAGCGAGGCCACCTACGCGGAAGGACGCCGCGAGAAGATTGAAGATTCTGACAGCATCCGAGGGTTGCAGTGGCGGCCTGGTGCCGTACATCGAGGGATAGGGTGCGGAGGAGGTTCTCGCCCCAAGAAAAGATACTGCAATCGCTCAGAAAAAGAGAAGATGCGCAGATCTATTTTTCTAGGATCCCGGCGAAAATTGAAGATCGCGGGCGAATTGGGCCGCGTAGGGGCTAGTGCGAATTTGATTGGGCCCAAGGGTAATATTCCTCCACGCCACTAGGGCACGTTAGCGGG
The DNA here is from genome assembly GCA_963971525.1 of Cephus spinipes. Taxonomy (NCBI): domain Eukaryota; kingdom Metazoa; phylum Arthropoda; class Insecta; order Hymenoptera; family Cephidae; genus Cephus; species Cephus spinipes. Next base: position 20,940,250 of record OZ020572.1, on the reverse strand, counting down.
CGAGCGATCGGGTAGCGTCACTTGCGGTGTAGCTAGAGTATTGTGCGGAGTTGTGCCGAAAGTAGTGAGTTAGTGTGAGAGAAAGAGAGTAAGAAAGTGACGAAAGTGACGAGAGAGCGAAGCATGGATAGAGAGGAGTTAGATGATGTGGCGAGAGCTATCCTGGGTGAGTGACGCTACCGTGCTATATGATTTTTGTAATTGATCGAGATTAACCGGACCATAGAGTTAGCTGCTGGATCTTTGATCCAGACAGCACGCGTCGCCTTCCGCTTACACGATTGTTGAGATCCGATGTTTGCCAATTTGGTGGCGATCTGGAGGATCCGTTATCTCGTATCAAAGTTTAGTTTTTAGTTTTGTGTTTGAGTATTCGTAGAGCATGTTTGAAGAAACTGCATGCAAACTGTTAGTATCCAGTCCACGCTACGCGTAATCGTTCCGGTCGTGCGTTGTGTAGTCTAAATGCCGCGCAGTGGTTCCTGTTTCTCCTAGCGATATCCGCGGGTGTGAGGAAGGCGGTTAGGGGATTGCGTATTCTTTGACTGAGATTTTCAGTGAAGTAATAGGTCGCCGGAGCTGATTCTGATCGTAAGATTATCCGTGGGGGGATAGGGTATACACGCTAGACGATGATATCAAGATCTAGATTCACAGCCGGGAATCTAGGAATTCGGTAGAACAGGTGATTTTGCCGAGAGGTCAAGGACCGTTAGGATTACCGCGCTCGAACTTGTAAATATTGTGGAGTCGCCGAGGCGGGCACTAGGCCACTCGTCAGCTGCTTTCGTAAATATTACTGTATCTACCAGTTACGCGTGTGTTAAACTAAACTCAATTGTAAGGAGGGAGACAGCACTGAGGGTAACCAGAATAATTCAAAACGATTTAAAAGTAGTTGCTGCGTTTATTTATACGAGAGAAGACTTGTATCTAAGCCGTTAGGATATAAAATAGTACTTATCTGATCACTGGGTGTCGTGGTCTCGTCCCACACCGGGTCACTCGCCCAAAAAGCCCCTTTTTCTCCCTCGATCCTTCTTTTATCGGCACCTCCCGACCATGACACCCCACCCCATTCCATGGGTGGTTGTGGAACCACCAATCACAACGTCAATAAACAGATAGTTCTTCAAATGTTACAAAAAGTTCTTGTTTACATTATTTTAATTAATTTAACTTATGATTCTATTAGAATACGGAACGTGAACCGGAAAAAGATATTTAAAACCATTCTTTTCTATCACGGCCATACTGACCTGTGCTGCGTTCTCGAAGCACTTACAGTTTCATACCTATAGTCAGTCCGCGAGTAAGACACCTTCTCCGGAATGACTTTACAATGTTTTCACTATTACTTACTACCAAATTATAACGTTTACGTCAACAGAATTTTTTTTTGATAATAAATAGCTGAAGAGCAATTATCTTATTTTATATCATTGTCATACAATATATCCTGTCATTTGCCTTTCTATGTCAACTCCATCACCTGCTGCACGTGAAGACCAAGTTAACATCAGACAAATAACGACCAATAGTCTGATCCTCATCTGTGAGATCATGACTGAAGAACAATTCTTCGTCTCATTTTTATGAAACCGGAATCAAACCATTCTCGGTTTTATATTTGTGTCACTGGAATGAAACCATTATAAGCTTCATCTTTGTGAAGCCGAAGTTATCTCATAGCCAGTCTTATTTAGTTATAGATCAATTGCTCATCACCAAATAATTTCTAGTCTTTGCAAGACTGTTTTCTAACACGGTTATCAGATTTGGCCATTACAATCTTAAACTTTACGATTATTGTAAATACCAACGATTTTTTTTTTTTTTACATATTTATAACTAATTATCATTTACAACGTTATTTTCACTGTTATTCCCAATATCATCCTCAACAGAAACGCTTTGATCGACCCATTCTTCCGGCCAACGTCGAAGTTTTTCTTTGGCAATAATAATGTTTCTCAATCTACCTCGACCTTTTAGAGAATAGCGATCATTTTCCAATATGCTTTAATTTCCTTTAAGGGGTCTACCCTAATTAGACGGGCAAAAAGAAGGCTATTTTCACGAATTTTTTTACGTTATCGCGTGTTTCTGGATTTCGGCTGAGATAATCGACATGGCCAACGTATTTCCCATTCCTATAAACAACTTCGAAGTCAAAATCCTGAAAGTATGTCCACCAGCGAGCTACCCGAGGTGTTAGATCCTTATTATGTACTGTCGATTTAATTGTATTACAGTCCGTAATAATTTTAAAATTGATACCCAATAGATAGACGCGGAAGTGCTTTAAGGCGTTATATATAGAAAGGGTTTCCAAATCGTAAGAGTGGTATTTCGATTCCGCCGGGGAGGTACGCCTACTAAAATAAGCTACAACCCTCCTTGTGTTGTCAACCCTTTGCATTAGAATGGCACCGCAGCCTATTGAGCTTGCATCCGTATGCAGTTCCGTTGATAGTGAAGGATCGAATATTGTTAGCAAAGGTCTCGAAACAAGGTGCTTAATTACATATTCACGTGCGGCGTCTTGTTCTCGCCCCCAATCCCAATTTTGCTCCTTTCTGGTTAGTTTTGTAATACAAGCTGTACGAGGGGCAAATTCGGGAATATATTTACGGAAATAACTGGCTAGTCCCATAAACTGCCGGACTTGTTTGACTGTGCTAGGGACAGGTGAATTGACAACGGCCGAAACCTTACTGTCGCTTGGTCTAATACTTTCCCTACTTATGTGTGTTCCAAGGTATTCAATGCTGGTAACGAAAAAGGAACACTTTTTAAGGTTGACAGTGAAACCAGTATCACTAAGGGCTTGAATAGTAGATTCTAAGTATTGGAAACCCTCTGCTATTGAGGAAAATGGAATCAATAAATCATCAATGTAGACTTGCAGGAATTTCAAATGCCCAACTGCCCTGTTGATCCCCTCTGAAACACCGACGGCCCATTACAAACTCCGAAAGGCATTTTCAAGAATTCGTAATGTCCGGCGTAATAAAAGCGGTATATCTAATGGAATCGCTTGCTACGGGGATCTGGTGAAAGCCGTTTTTCATATCGATTGATATGAAATACTTAGCCCCACCCAGTTTATCTATCTGATCCTCGATAAGAGGGAGTGGATATCTTTCTCTTTCAGTTATTTTGTTTAGCGCTCTATAGTCTATACACATCCTGTCAGTGCCGTCTTTTTTCTTTACCGTTATAACGGGACTTGCATAGGACGAATTACTTTCCCGGATTGTTCCACTATCTACAAGTTCTTCTACCATACTTTTGATCTTCCGTCTCTCAACTGGGGCTAATCGATACGGTCGGTAGTATATTACCTGATCGCTTTTTAATCGTATGTTCAACTCGCCAGTTTTCACAGTACTGGTCGATTTAGAGGGCAACACAGATGGGTATTTTTTGAAAATGTTCGCTATTTTTTGTTGCAAGTCCTCATCCAGATGCTTAATTTTCTCGATAAGATGGGAAAGTTCGGGAGGTTCACCCGGATGACCTCCTACTGCACAAATTTGGTTCTGTTTGAATAGATTCGTCCCAGCCAACCAACTACCGGATGAATCAGTCACAATTGACGCATCAGGGAACTGTACAGCATTTCTGCCAATAATGCAATTGTAGTGAAAATCACAATCTCTTGCCACATGGAAATCCAATTCGAGACATAGATCCTTAAATTTAACGGTCACGACAATTTTTGCAAAAACATGCAAAGTACTATTGCCGATACCGTCAAGAAAAACCGAACAAGGGTATAAGTGGCAGCCAATGCGCCGGGCTATTGATTCTTTGATTATACAACTAGCACCTGTATCTATAAGAGATTGTATAGTAATGTCCTTAATGGAAATTTCTGTTAAAGGTGGATCAGATTTATTGACACAATTCACATTTTTAGTGGAACTATTCTTTTCAAAATGTTGCTTATGCCAGCAATTCTCCGTTTGATGGCCCATTTTTTTGCAATAATTACATACGGTAGGGTCCACATTCTTCGAATCGCCGCTCTGTATTTTATTTTGAAAGCACTGTACTTTGACGTGCCCCTTTTTGTTACAAATATAGCATCGCTTATCATTGCCATCAATTTTCTATTGGGCTTTGGACGTTTGGAATCACTAGGACCTGCCACATCGCCCCTATGAGACAACTGTTTTTGTTCCCGGGGTCTTTTGAGTGTATTTTTGGTGTAAGATGAAAAAAGACAAATAAGTTCGGAAGTGGTTTTTACACTATCATTCAATGACGCTATCTTGATACTATCCTCGCATACCCCGCCACACACAAGCTCGATTAATTGTGTTGCCAATCAAAAAGCCGGTACACGGAGCCATCGCGGGGGGTGGGGAACCACTTTTTCTTAAAGAAATAACGACCAGTTTGTTACGTCCGCGTGAGAAATTAGGTTTCAACTCGCGGTCCATTACTGATTCCTAAAAGGTGCAATAACGGAAACCTGGTTTATATCACATAGCAACCCTTAGGAGCGGCTATCTCGCACATGGTCACCAGATTTTGGAAAGCGAGATGAACCTCTCGAGGATCCATGTAATAAAAATTGGTTAGGCAATAGACTGACCGTTAGAGATAAAATTCGAGTACGCACATGTGCGCTAGAAGCGGAAATTCCAAATTTTATAGCTTTTCCCAGTAAACCCCACTAACCTTCCTACCCGTTTCCAAAGACGTCTTCCTCAGCCAATCCTGAAATTCCAAATCCCTCACTCCTTGCATAATTGCCCGCCAATACTGGACCACACCAATAGTAACCCGTTGTAGCTTTTTCTCCAAAATTTTCCTAAACCCTGAACCAATAGCAAAAATCCTAACCAACCCCAAAAATCCACCCCCGCTAGTCCACGTACGCGACCCAGAATCAGAACTCACTCTCATTCTCTTCCGATCCGTCGAGTAGTCAGTTCTTATTTTACTCCGCTCACTAACTTCTCATTATAATTCTTAGTGTTATTTTCATCTGCTAATTTACATAGTACCAGTCAATATTGTTTTCGTTTGCTATCAAGTAGATTGCGCTTATAGAGCTTGTTCGTTGTGCACATTCAAAATAAATTTCACTTATTCGCTCACTTTATTTTGCTTCATATATATATATATATAATCTAAAACCAACCCCTTGTACATCGCAAACATCTTCGACGACCATAAACAGCAGAAGCAAGGTAAGCATACTCAAAATATTATTGGTGACGGTACTTCTTAATTGTGTTGTATAATCATAAATGTTAGATTTTCTAAGTTCGATTATTAGTTGGTGACGGGTTTTCATCCGATTAGAAGCTTTAAAATCAATCCTACCAAATATCCAGTACAATTCATCCTTCCCTTGGTAATTAGAGGCATAGCCCAATCCCGAGTAAAGTGCGCAAGCATTGACTCAAAACAGGGCAAATTAATAGTATATTACGGTTCGGTAAAGGCACCAGTCTAAAGCCTCCATTCTGGTTCGGACGTAACATACGTAAATTTTTGGGGGCTCGTCCGGGATCTCAATTGCTAATGATTGCCAGGGAGGTATGAATACTCGATCAAAATCTAAGAAGGAACAAGATAAAGTGTCGGGACAGGGATTAGACGATTCTTTCGAAATCGATTCTCAGCAAGACCCTTTTAGGCCTAGACATAGTTTAGCTCGCGAAGAAATAGCGGCCATTCCACGCGAAACAAGGGAGGTAGATATAGAAAAAGAGGAATTGGAGATCGAAAAACTTGCTTCATTAATTCCTGTGGTAGTAGAATCTCAACCCAATCCAGGAACTAGTGAGGAATATTACCAGGGACTAGAGGAGGATATTAGGAAAATAAATAAATCTTTTAAGGAACTTCTTCCACAATCCTTAACACCAGTAGATACGATGACCAGTAACAGTCAATTAGTTTCGCTGAGGGACGCTCTTCAAGTAGTTCCCGAGTTTGATGGTGATAATATTCCCTTAAGCGAATTCGTGGCAGGATGCGAGGAAGCAAAAGCCATGATTCCTGCAGAGGTCGAGGTAAATCTGGCTAAAATTATACGCGCTCGTATCACAGGAGAGGCTAGGAAGACGATAATTGGACAGCGGTTTACAACAGTCAATGAAATCATTAATTATTTGAAGGGAATCTTCGCGCCAGCTAAATCAGTCTATAGGCTACAAGGAGAGTTAGGTAATATATATCAAGAAGAGAATGAGCGCGTCGTCACCTACGCTAATAGAATTAAGGAAATAGGGAATCAAATCATGGAGGTACATAAGTTAGAAAATAATGGAACTTCAATTCCATCTTTTAAACTATCCATTGATAGTGCTTTACTAGATTGTTTTGTCATGGGTCTGAAGCCGGAAATCGAACAAAGATTGTGTAGAACCGAGGGGATTGATGCGACGGTATCGCAAGCGATCAACATCGAAAGGCAGTTAGAAACACAAGCCGAATTGCGTGGGAAAAGGTCTGTAGTCCGAGAGGAGAGCGCACCCACGAATTCAAAACAAGCGTCAAAGCAGCAAGTGGTAAATTTAGTACAGCCGGAAAAATTAGTTTGTCAAGTTTGTAAGAAGGAAGGACACACTGCCGATAAGTGTCGTCAAATCTCAAATATATCGAATCAATTACATCAGGGAAGTGAATTACCGGGTAAAAATAATCCCAATTTTGAAGTTGTCTGTCAAGTTTGCAAGAAAAGAGGACATGTCGCTAATACATGTCGGCAGTTAAACTTCCAACAAAGACCGTCAATGAATGTTCCAATTTGTCAAATTTGCTCTAAACAGGGACATAGTGCTATTAACTGTAGATCACGTAATATGCCTTCTTCAACACCTACAAATATGGTTGTTTGCCAATTATGTAATATCAAAGGCCATTCGGCTGAAGCTTGCCGGTATAGACGGGGGCAAACGCAAAATCAACCTAATTCCTATCGGAACCCTATTTCATGTCAACTTTGTCAAAGAATAGGTCATGCTGCCACCACATGTAGGCAATACCAAATGAGTACTAGAGACCCAGGAATGAGAGCATTACCACCAATAGAGGCGCTATGGAATCAAAATCCAGACTTTTGTAGATATTGTAAGAGAATAGGACATACAATAGATGTTTGTAGACAGAGACGATTTGCAAATGATAGATATGGTCAGGCAATAAATTCGGGAAACGAGAATGGGGCTCCTGGGCAGAGTGCACCACAGGGAACCCCTGGATATCAGAACCAGCACTCGGCAGCAGTCACTTCAATTCAAGAGGTGATTCAGGAATAGCTCGAGTAACCACTATAAATTTGAATCATAGAAATAGTAGCGCAACAGTGAGGTTAATATTCGAGGAAACTCCTGTACCTATAACCTTATTACTAGACACTGGAGCTGGACCGAATCTGGTGAAAGCAAGTGCTGTTATTAGGGGAATCCCAGTTGATCGTGAGGAGATCCTACATTTGAAAGGAATAACTCCTGAAGTAGTGCAAACTCTTGGCAGGATTAAAATGAGCATTTTAGGTAGTGAAGCTGTGTTCCACCTAGTTCCAAATGATTTTCCTATATTACAATCTGGTCTTTTAGGAGACGAATTTTTCAATCAAGTACCCGCTATAATTGATTACAAACAGCAACAGCTGGTATTACCCAATGCAGTTGTTCCATTTGAATCACGGGAAACCATCACAGTTCCAGCGAGGACGAAAAGTATGTTTTATATAAGAGTAGCTAATCCTAATGAAAAGGAAGGATATATTCCCAAGTTAGACGCTGGGAAAGGAATATATTTTGGAAACGTCTTGGTTACTAATGAAAAGGGTAAAGCCTATTTGCCTATTATAAATACTCGGGAAGAGGAAGTAGTTATACAAATTCCAACTTTAGAGATTCAGGCTTTTGATGAAGTGATCGATAATTCCAAAAATAAGGCTCCAAAGAATGAGACCTCTAATACTAATTCCAAAAATAAGGCTCCAAAGAGTGAGACCTCTAATACTAATTCCAAAAATAAGGCTCCAAAGAATGAGACCTCTAATACTAATTCCAAAAATAAGGCTCCAAAGAGTGAGACCTCTAATACTAATTCCAAAAATAAGGCTCCAAAGAATGAGACCTCTAATACTAATTCCAAAAATAAGGCTCCAAAGAGTGAGACCTCTAATACTAGTTCCAAAAATAAGGCTCCAGAAGCAGAGACCTCAAAAATTAATGAATTATCCCATTCGCTCAAGCTGAAGAATGCCTCTGGGTTGAATCCTAAACTAAATATAGGGTGCAATAAGCCTCTAAAGGCCAATGTTAGCACACCTCTTTTGTTAGCTCATTCTAAAGATGCAAAAAGCATTACGGAGTGCTATCCAGTAAAAGATATAAATATTAAAAGAAGTGAGGAAGTAAAGGGATTATTAAGGTTAGAACATTTGAACGAAGAAGAGAAGGTATATATAACCAAGTTAATAGAACAAAACCAAGACGTATTTCACGTACCAGGAGAATCCCTGGGATCCACCGATGTAATTCAACATAAAATATCTACGGTAGATGAGTTACCTATTAATTCGCGGCAGTATAGATTTCCGCCAATCCATAAAGAGGAAATAAACAAACAAATTAACGAACTTCTCCATGGCAATATAGTAAGACCATCCAAATCTCCATATAATACTCCTGTGTGGATAGTACCGAAGAAACCAGATTCGAAGGGGAATAAAAGATGGAGAATGGTATTAGATTTTCGAATGTTAAACGATAAGACCATAGGCGATGCCTATCCTTTGCCGAATATATTAGAAATTTTAGATCAGCTAGGTAAAGCTCAATATTTTTCCGTTTTCGATTTAGCCTCCGGATTTCATCAGATCAAAATGAGTCCGGAACATGCACATAAGACGGCTTTTTCAACGCCATACGGCCATTATGAATTTGATAGAATGCCATTTGGGTTAAAGAATGCTCCAGCTACTTTTCAGAGGTTAATGGATATAGTATTAACCGGTATGCAGGGTGAAGAGTTATTTGTCTATTTAGATGATATAGTCATCTATGCTTCTTCTTTGGAAGAGCATACTGAGAAATTCAATAAATTAATGGAAAGATTAAGGAAATCAAACTTAAAACTACAGCCAGATAAATGTGAATTTTTAAGGAAAGAGGTAGCGTATCTCGGTCATCTCATTAGTGAAAATGGGGTGAAACCAGATCCTTCAAAATTAGAAGCAGTACGTGAATTCCCAACTCCAAAGAGTGTAAAGAATGTCAGGCAGTTCTTAGGATTAGCAGGTTATTATCGACGATTCGTAGAGGGTTTTTCAAAAATAGCTAAGCCTCTGTCTAGATTACTGAAGGATGATGTGCCTTTTGTTTGGACGAATGGGGAGCAGGAATCATTTGAAACATTAAAGGAAAAGTTATGCAACCCTCCAGTACTGCAATATCCTGATTTTACTCAACCGTTTATATTAACAACAGACGCATCCGGATACGCAATAGGTGCCATCCTTTCGCAAGGACCTATTGGTAAAGATCGACCGATAGCTTATGCATCACGAACATTAACAGAAAATGAGCAAAAATTTGATACTTATGAAAAGGAAGCATTAGCGATAGTAAACTTTGTCCAACATTTTCGTCCGTACCTTTATGGTCATCAATTCACCCTTGTTACCGACCATAAACCATTAGAATGGTTCAAAAGCGCAACCAATGTAAATTCAAGGATAGCACGCTGGCGATTAAAATTAGCCGAATATGATTACAAAGTAGTATACAAAGCGGGAAAGATGAATGTAAACGCAGACGCTTTGTCTAGGAACCCAGTATTAAAAGAACTAGATCAGATTTTTGTTATGACTCGAGGTCAGGCGGCTACTAAATCAAAACGCCTGGAGATAGAGGATATAGAAAGATTGCTAGAAGAATCCGATTCCGAGGACGTACCGGATGACAGAGAGTCTTTGTTACCAAGAACCATGCAAACCCGAGCTCAAATCCATTCGGGACCTGAATCTGATACTCAAGAATCTAATTTACAGATTGATTCTGGATCCCCCCATACAACTCCCAATAATGATGGCATACAAACTAGAAGTAAAAGGAAGTTAGCAGAAATCCAAGGACAAACGTCTTCAGATAGATTAGAACCGCAAGTATCCGATCATTTGGAGGACATGCAAGATTACATAATGAATAGGGAAGAAACCCCCTGTCCTTCAAGTGAACATAATGATACAGACGCGGAATCCATTGATAATGAAAGTGAAAATGATGATTTAGTTGAGCATGAGGATAATGATCAGGAATCCCATAAACAAAAAGTTGGGAAATATGCAATTTCAGAGGGCAATGTAGTAGAAAGTAGGGATTTGTTCGAATACCGCAAGGACAATCTCGTTTATTTTACAACCATAGATGGGGAACCATGTGATTATGGGTCTATAATACTCAGTGGAAAAACCTTACTACCGAAAATAACCGACTTGGAATTAGGCAAGGTTAAAGCCATCAAAGAAAAGAACAGGTACCATTTAATTATTCCTATAAGTGATGGAAAAACTGAAGGACCGACCCTAACACTGCAGGTAGTTGAAACCGCCATAAAAAATCTTCGGGAAGTAACCAGCGAAATGAAGCTGACCTCATTTGCATTAGCTAAAAGCAAAGAAATATTGAATATTCCATGGGACATAATTCGAGCCAGATTAATATCTGAATTTTCCACAGGTGGCACAAAGGTGATAATTTGCAATGGCCTTGTTAAGTATCCTCCCCCGCAGCAGCGGAAGACGATACTGGAGGAAATGCATTCCTCGCCAGTAGGAGGACATAGGGGCGTATCAAAGACATATAATAGAATCAGACAGAAATATTATTGGGGAAATCTAAAATCAGACGTCCAGCAATTTATACGACAATGTTTACAATGCCAGTTAAAGAAGTTAGTTCGGGTAAAGACAAAGCAGCCCATGGTGATTACTGACACTCCTGGTTCTGCTTTTGATAAAATAGCCATGGACATAGTAGGCCCTATGCCAAAGACTAAAAATGATAACGAATACATACTGACTATACAAGATCAACTGACAAAATACAGTCTAGCAATACCATTACCCAATATGACGGCTGTAACAGTAGCTGACGCCTTCGTGAAAAGATTTATCTGTGTATTTGGGGCACCAAAAGCAGTATTGACCGATCAAGGACGAAACTTTCTTAGCGATCTAATGCGAAAATTAGCTAAACGTTTTCGGATAAGGAAATTTAGAACAACAGCTTTTCATCCTCAATCAAATGGTTCACTTGAGCGATCACATCATGCTTTGGGAGAATATTTGAAACAGTATGTCAGCAAAGAAATAGACTGGGATGAATGGGTAGACCTCGCTATTTACAATTATAACACAAGTGTCCATGAAGGAACAAAGCATACCCCGTATGAGTTAGTATTTGGAAAAATAGCAAGGTTGCCCTCCAGTGAACCATTACATGAAGGGGAAAAGGCAACAACGTATGATGATTACTTGATCGACCTAGTAACACGAATACATAAAATCCAAGAAACCGCGAAAAGGAATTTGATAACGTCAAAGGAGAAATCGAAGGAATACTATGACAAAAAGATAAATCCGAAATCTTTCAGTGAAGGAGATTACGTATTCTTGCTAAAAGGTCCAAAACCAGGAAAATTAGGTGATCAATATACAGGACCACATGAAGTCCTGGAAATATTGAATAGGAACAATGTTAGAATAAGGATAAATAAGAATACTAAAGTCGTTCATGCAAATAGGCTGAAACATTCAAATATTAAACAATAGTATAAATAATTCTATAAATTACAGATGAAGGAATTCATTGGTTTGGCTGCAATAGTGTTAGGCTTGCTATGGAACATCCAGGCTGTGGATTCCCTCGTCGGCTATGACTGTGGGACTAAAGCCGCAAACATCACTACCATGTCGTTATTAGACGTGGGGAATTGTGATATTCCCCCGCAAAAATTAAATTCAACTAAAGTATATCTACAAGTATTGCAAATCAATGATTTCCGTTCAGTCGAGGTAATCCAATGCAAAATAGAGATAGACCGGATGATTCATAAATGTGGGATGTTTTCACATATCAGTATGGTTCCAAATGGAAAACATCAGTATATAGAGGATATATCACGAGATATTTGTATCAGAACACATCATACTGGGACATATAATATAGGAAATGTAGTTGTAACAGGATTAAGACGCAATTATACCAACATACGCTCGGCGACCCTAGCGGGGTACATAGGTAGCGATGGGCGATGTGAAGGAACCACATACTCAGATCCATACGGAAGCTGGCAGAGCGTTGTAGTGCAATCTACTATAAAAATAACTTTACAAACATATATCGCAAAATTGAAACTAGCAGGAAACCGCATTCACATGCGATCCGGGGTACAATGCGAGCTAATGTCAGGTGAATGTATCGATATAGAAGGAGGATATACCTTCTGGAGCACAGTACCAGAAGACAACTGCCAATTTCATAAGTATGGAGTGCTGTATGAGGGATTCGCTTCAAAATCCGAGACTTATGGGCAAGAAATTTCGCAAGTAGTTTATGCGCTTACGACTAATGATGTAACATTTGCATTAACTCAGAAGTCAGTTCAAATGGTATGCGGATACACTTTAATACGCACGGATCATCCTAAGCTCTTAGTGTTCGAAACAGCTCGTGGAGAAACTTTTGTAACCCGAACGAATATTGATGCTGTAAATATGGATATCTTCGCTTATGTTAATTCCAAGTTCGTGTATGTAGAAAAACATATCAGGCAGCAAATAAGTCAATTATATCGGGACGTGCTAGTACAAAGATGCAACTTGGAGCAACAATCATTGAGGAACGCTCTGGCGATAGCAACACAATCACCAGATGAATTCGCCTATCATTTGATGAAAGGGCCTGGTTATATGGCTGTAATAGCAGGAGAGGTAGTACACATAGTCAAATGTGTACCTGTCGAAGTCACACTGAGACGAACACCTGAATGTTATACTCAGTTACCTGTAACCAAGGACAACCAAACCTATTACCTCACGCCAAGAACACACCTCATCACTAAGTCAGGAACCCAAGTAACCTGCAATGCAATATTACCATCCATGTATCTCTTAAAAGACTCTTGGTACAAGCTATCACCCTATCCAATCGAAGCAATGCCACCGATTACCATGAAACCAATGACGAAACCCACGTGGCGGTACATGAATCCCAGTTCATTAGCAACAAACGGAATCTACTCCTCAGAAGAATTGGATAATCTAAGGGATCACATTATGTTCTCTGCTGAGAGACCAGCTGTATTAAATTCAGTCGCCAGAACAATCATGGGACAACCTACAACCAACCAGGGTGGATCCATCTCTAACCTTCTGGACGATAATGCTCTCGATAAAATTACCGAAACTGCCTGGAATAGAACGTTTGGTGGATTCATGAAATTCAGCACTATTAGTGCCGGATTTATCGGAATCATTATAGTTATACGTGGAATCAAAATGATAGTGGATACCCTGATACATGGATACACTCTACACACGGTCTATGGTTGGTCTTTATATCTGATCGGAGCAATTTGGGACTCCGTCACACAGCTATTGCTACATCTCGCTGACAAAATGAAGAATCCACCCAGTATGCCGAATCCACTTGATGTCGAACGAGGAGAGCCATCACTACCACCCATGGTTCCCGGACCTCAGGATATTCAGCAGCTGCAGGAGGAACGATCAGCACCAACAAAGATCATTGCTACCACTACAAACACTACTTCACAAATACAACCGCACTATACTCTTACTACAGATTAACAATACTAAGTTTACCTAACACCTACAAATAGTGGTAGAACTATTACGAATATCTCCTTCCTTATATACTTCTGCGATTAATGACACATAACCATACATTACAACTTTGAATTCAACATTCCTATATAATTCTATGCATGCACACACGGGGAGTAGAAGAATAGAAATACTAAATTATGGAATACATGTCTAAACCGCATTACACTTTTACAGCCACCATGGCACATTTGTGGCATCGCGACTTTGCTCTTCAGGCCAAGTCGATAGAGACACCGGATCTAGGAGGAAATTTCTTGGGGATAGTCTCCTCAATTTCATCACCAACCTCCTTTTGGGTACAGCCTCATGGGCTTGTGGAACAGGGGCTACTCATGGATGATCTGCTCTGCACTTATTATGGGCAGACTCGAGGTGCACTACGACCTATGAATTCCGAGGATATACGGCCTGGGGGTCTGGGGGCTGTACGCACTGCTGGGGCTTGGCGGCGATCGATAATAACCGATCGGATATACGGTAAATCCCTGATCACCCTGGGAGACGTAGGTGGTCAACAGTGGGTGGAAAATTCCCGCCTCCACTACCTTCCGAGTGCATTTACTACCCTTCCATGGACCGCTTTGCTCTGTGGCCTAAGCAATATAAGGCCATTGGTGGATCGACGGTGGACGGTCGATTCCTGCCACCTTCTCCGGGAGACCGTCAGATTGGAGCGAGTTTGGATTCAAGTGGATCGGAGGAATCCAGATGGAAGCTCCTGGATTACCTTACACCAGTACCTGCGCAACAAGCCCACCATCCAGCAATTAATTCTTGAGGCCGAATTGGGGCAGCCGGGTCAGGGGAGAACCACCGTCGAGGAAGGTGAATTCCTCGATGGCCAATGGAATTCCTCTGACGAGGTCGACTCCGGTTTAGAGGATAATTGAATAATGACAGTAAGAAAGTGTGTCTCTAGTGTGTATATTCTTAAAGTTCTAACACCGTTATCAACACAGTTGCCATCTTCATTTATATTATTATTTTGATATCTTTATCTAGTGTTATAATTATTGTTAGCGTGTGCATAGGTTATATTTCTTTTAACCCCAAATTATTATTGCAATTATTGTACCCATGTTTTCTTTTATATTTAATCATTATCTTTCGTTATTAATGTAGCTAGAAATAGAAATAGATTAAGTTAATATTGTTGTAAATCATGGGTTACAGGTCGGCTCATTAATAGTTTCGAAGCCTTTCTATGATATTGTCAATTCTCTCTCTCCCTTGAATGCATTCCATGATTACGGAATTTTCTGGCTCCGACGTTTAACCCATGACCGGTTAATCAGGGAAATAATACTTCTCCTAGAACGAATGTCCGGATTAAACCCCGACATTCGTCTTAAGGGGGGAGGTGTTACGTCCGCGTGAGAAATTAGGTTTCAACTCGCGGTCCATTACTGATTCCTAAAAGGTGCAATAACGGAAACCTGGTTTATATCACATAGCAACCCTTAGGAGCGGCTATCTCGCACATGGTCACCAGATTTTGGAAAGCGAGATGAACCTCTCGAGGATCCATGTAATAAAAATTGGTTAGGCAATAGACTGACCGTTAGAGATAAAATTCGAGTACGCACATGTGCGCTAGAAGCGGAAATTCCAAATTTTATAGCTTTTCCCAGTAAACCCCACTAACCTTCCTACCCGTTTCCAAAGACGTCTTCCTCAGCCAATCCTGAAATTCCAAATCCCTCACTCCTTGCATAATTGCCCGCCAATACTGGACCACACCAATAGTAACCCGTTGTAGCTTTTTCTCCAAAATTTTCCTAAACCCTGAACCAATAGCAAAAATCCTAACCAACCCCAAAAATCCACCCCCGCTAGTCCACGTACGCGACCCAGAATCAGAACTCACTCTCATTCTCTTCCGATCCGTCGAGTAGTCAGTTCTTATTTTACTCCGCTCACTAACTTCTCATTATAATTCTTAGTGTTATTTTCATCTGCTAATTTACATAGTACCAGTCAATATTGTTTTCGTTTGCTATCAAGTAGATTGCGCTTATAGAGCTTGTTCGTTGTGCACATTCAAAATAAATTTCACTTATTCGCTCACTTTATTTTGCTTCATATATATATATATATAATCTAAAACCAACCCCTTGTACATCGCAAACATCTTCGACGACCATAAACAGCAGAAGCAAGGTAAGCATACTCAAAATATTATTGGTGACGGTACTTCTTAATTGTGTTGTATAATCATAAATGTTAGATTTTCTAAGTTCGATTATTAGTTGGTGACGGGTTTTCATCCGATTAGAAGCTTTAAAATCAATCCTACCAAATATCCAGTACAATTCATCCTTCCCTTGGTAATTAGAGGCATAGCCCAATCCCGAGTAAAGTGCGCAAGCATTGACTCAAAACAGGGCAAATTAATAGTATATTACGGTTCGGTAAAGGCACCAGTCTAAAGCCTCCATTCTGGTTCGGACGTAACAGTTATTTATTATCCTTTTATTGCTTTACAGCTGACATCACTTGGTACAAGTTTTCTGGAAGCGAACAACGAGCGAGAGGTCAGAACACATCTCCATCATGAGTGACGGCTACGGGCTCTCTCATTCCCACAACAAGCAATTTCGAGAATATCTCACCTACGGGTGATTCGACTTAAGAGAGATAGGTCAAGCCCATAGACACGGGGATCTTTCATTCTCACATTACACAATATGTGAGAATATATCACCTACTGGCGATTCAACTCAAGAAAGATCTAACCCCTTCGGTCCCGTAGGCCCGACCACCAAAAATGTTAACTTTGACCTTTTTTTTGAACATTCCCACTGCCATCACCCATGACGAAAAGAATCCGACACCCGCCCGAATACGCACCGCTCGCTCTCGCGCTCACTTCACTACTCCCCGACCATTCCCGCTACCTTTCTTACTTCCCCCGATAATTGAAACACAAAAAATAACTCCGTATATTTTGTTATTGATATTTCTTTCCTTGATAGCGTTGCTATTTCAAATTTTAATCTATAAACAATCAGAAATTATTAATTTAGCAACGCGATGAACAAATCTATCTTAACTATAAATATTAATGAAAGAATAAACTATAATTACTGAAAAACATTAATGCGATTGCCAACAAATTGAGATTCAGAAAAAACGATTTTGGTATTCCGTAGTAATCTTAATTTTTCCCTAGCATATTTACAATGAGTCTGCAGAGTCAGAAGTGTACAATACAGCGTTTGTCAATTTTTCCGAAAGATTCTTCCTTTCCGGATATAACGCGACAAGATCTTTTTTTAAATTTTCCCAAGATCTACCACCCTCTGGTTCCCAAGACTCATACCAGGATAACGCAGAGCCCCGTAAGGCCTTACCTGCTTTTGCAGCTTTTTGCACAGTGCTCCAATCGAATTCTTTTCCAAGATCCTCAATACTTCTGCACCATGATTCGGCGCCGTTGTCGTTGTTGTCCGGATCAAATAGCGGCAGAGCGATGTCATCTTGTCGTGATTTGGATGATACAGCGTCACGAATCGCGCTGAGGAAGGCTTCCAACACGTCCTTGTCCATTACGGGTGCCTGATTATATAAATAAATAAAAAGTTAATTTTGTGCTTCAAGGCAGGGCTATCCCACTTCTGATGTTAAACTAAACTCAATTGTAAGGAGGGAGACAGCACTGAGGGTAACCAGAATAATTCAAAACGATTTAAAAGTAGTTGCTGCGTTTATTTATACGAGAGAAGACTCGTATCTACGCCGTTAGGATATAAAATAGTACTTATCTGATCACTGGGTGTCGTGGTCTCCTCCCACACCGGGTCACTCGCCCAAAAAGCCCCTTTTTCTCCCCCGATCCTTCTTTTATCGGCACCTCCCGACCATGACAACCCACCCCATTCCATGGGTGGTTGTTGAACCACCAATCACAACGTCAGTAAACAGATAGTTCTTCAAATGTTACAAAAAGTTCTTGTTTACATTATTTTAATTAATTTAACTTATGATTCTATTAGAATGCGGAACGTGAACCGGAAAAAGATATTTAAAACCATTCTTTTCTAACACGTGCATTACGTAACGTGCGTGTTGTTACAGGTAAAGTCTGTCATTTTAGAAAATAATTCCATATTTATCCTAGAGGATTCTAATCCTCCTAAGCCGTTGCATTGTTATGATGCGTGTTGCGTAAGGAATTGGTATTCCTTGTTATTTGTATTCTGAGGGCCCGTTGGCCTCTATAGAATCAATTATTTGAAACCCTCACTTCTTTCATTTCGAATAGAACCGTTGTTCGATTTTATTATTATTCCTCGTTTTACAAGTTATCTCGGAACTGTTGTTCCATACCGTGTTTCGTTATTACGCCTTTTCATTATCTGATTTTTATATTTTATATTTTATATTATATTTTCTGTTGTTATATTTCGTCTTATTTTTCTTGTGTTCAATAAATCGGGCCCGTTTGTGGGTTCCGTGCTTTTAAACGAAACCTCAGATCTGTTTGATTTCTCGAAGCCCCTTTTGGTGTTGTCTTGTAGTTATTCTAATTTTCAGATTTTGATCTAGTAACTTTTTGGCATTGTGACCCGACAAATTATATCTACCACTTTGAATTATAAATTTTTTTATTGAGATTAAAGATCAGAGTTCTGAACAACTGTCAAATACCAAATTTCAACAAAAATCTTAGGAATGGAAATCGAGGAGTGGTAAAATCACAATCTAGCCAATTATAATGTAATCTTAGCAAATCAATATCTCGGAAACTGAAGAAATTAGTCCTATAAGACATAATACTTTTTTGTTCACGTCAGAAGTACTACCCAAAACAACAAGATTCAAATTAAGGCGCCGAAAAAATCGTAATCTTACCAGAATGAGCGGTGGAAAGTGCGTAGTATAATATATTCAACTGCTACCGGTTAGTAAAGTGTTAAATACAAAAGGTACACCGTTCATTCCCTCAAAGATGTTCAACATAGCCATAAAATGGTTAGCAAAATGAATAGTTATAGTATAACGATTAAAAGTATTAAAAATGTAAAATGTTTCTTCAAGCGAGATACATTTGCTATAAATATTTTAAAACATTTGACCATGCTGTTTTCGAGAAAAATAATGCTAATCTTAACTTTTTATGCATAAGCCTTGATGGTAGGCATGGGACGAAAAACTATATTCATTTTTGAATTAATAAATAAAATTGTTACACCGCAACAAATAAAACATATATCTAGATGCTATTTAACACATTCAAAATATCTTGTGGAAAAATATGGACAATAATCAGAAATTGAGACAGTAAGGAACAACCTGTTAATACTGGAGAAAGTACTGCAGTTTAACCGACCCATTAAATTTGAAAATATTATGCGTAGCATAGGAGGTTGTGACATCTCTATTTGTTTATTGCTACACTACATAATACCATGTTATGATGTATAGGAGTTAAAATTGCTGTTTTGCATGTCTTCGAGAATAATAAAAATAGGTTCCTTGTATTTATTTGTTCCCTTTAGAAAAAAACTATTTAACCTATATTATCCATATTTTTTAGGGTATTAATTTTTAGAAGGTCTGAAGACGTTATAACGTTTCGAAGTCTCCTATAATGCTTTTTAAAGTATTCACAAAAATTAAATGCGAGCCTTTTAACCCTCTTGTCAATAACCGGGTACCCGGGTACCCTTCTACACTTTCTTGTTGAATATTTTTTAACTTCCTGGCAACATGCGTTTTATCCTGGACAGATCCTCGTTATTTGAGTTATTCTGCAGTGATTTTCGGTTTTGTTCATACATTTTTTCAAAAAAAATGTTTATGTTATCGGGAGTCAAAGTTGACTACACGCTCATTCAATAACCGGGGTACCTGGGTATCCACGAGCATCCAATAGGCATCTATAACGAATTTCCTTTTTGCTCTTACTCCTTGAGTCACCGAATTACTTCACGACTATAATAATAAATAGGATTTATAAAAATAAACAAAAAATAGATAAATAAACAAATACAAACTCACTAATAATGTTAAAAATGTATTTTATTCGGGGCATTCATTAGAGCGTGTAATTGTTACTGTATGTTCATTGCATACCGACTTTTTGCACGCTTCGCAAGATTTTCGTGTTTTGCGACGTTTTTTGAATGTGCCCTTATAACATATACGACATGGGCCCACTATAATTTTTCGCCCTGTATGATCTAATGCTTGTTCGGATGATGTTGATGGTGCATTACCTTCACTGCCAATTGCTTTACCAAACATACTTTCAATAGCAATCTTGGTCATAAGATGTCTCATTATTTGTGAATTTCTCGATCAATCTTCAATGGAAGGCATCAAGAATACAAATCGATCGCAAAATTTCGTACGTCCGAACTGGTCAAAATCTGATCCGAAACTGAAGCCACGCCACGAAATTTGTATGTTAGGATACCTTCAGGTAAAAACCCTGGGGAAATTCCACAATACCTATGGGGTTTTCCCTGTTTTTTCCGGTCAAAATTTGTCAAACCTACCGAGTACAAGGTGGAAGGAAGCAGGTAAATGGTCATAGGCTACCCAGAAGCATCAGGTTTGCATTGTGGGTACCCGGGTACCCCGGTTATTGAACGAAATTGGGAAATTTGGTTATTGACAAAAGGGTTAAATGTTATTGAATGAAAGTAGACGTTTCACGTGTTTTGACAATCAGCGCACTACTTTAAAAATTAGAAATAATACTAAAAAGGGAGATACCTCAGGTGTCGTCCTTCGATTTTGTTCGTTTTGAAAGATGTTATTCTCCACAAAAATCTAAGAGACACGTACTTTCTTTTATCGGCGGAAAACGGTTTTAGAAGGTGAAATCAACCCCCAAAGTTAGGTCTCTCAAGGGCGGTTTCCGCATTTTCGTATATTTCCAGTCAAGATACTTAAATGGAACCGATTGGAGAATAATTTTCATGATGAATAATGAAAAATTCATTTTGGTCAGCTCTGGTAGGGTGAATGCATAAAAATTTATAGGGGTTGAAAAGTGTGAAATTTTTATATTAAAAAAACTAGCGATTTGATTTTGATGAAACAAATTGCATTTGAAAGTACTAAAAAAAAGTAGGGTTTAAATGTTTTCGCGTCTTTCGAAAAAAACGTCGTTTAAGGGGAGAATCACACCTATGCCGGTGCAACCAATTTCTCATTAAAGCGGCACTATCTTGCTTCAATTTGCCTTCCCAATTATTAGAAAGCTCTTTTTATGTCTTAATTAAGAAGCTTAATCGTTTCAATAATGTTCGGTGGTATTTTTATGAGGTTTTCAGATCTCTTGTATCCTAAGGGTTTTGGAGGTCGTTGAAACCGATTTTGGACTTTAAATTTTGAAATTCACAATGCTAGATGAATATGTTCGTATGATTATATGTTATAGGACAAAAACATGAAACTGCGTAGCAAAGTATGTATAAAAATACGAACAATGCTATATAAAAATACTCGATCGCGAGAGTGCTGTTGTTACGTCCGACGCAACGCAGCCCCATCGCCCCCCCCCCCTCAGCACCCCTCAGTACCCCTTTAGCAAAGGTCAGAGATCACGATAGATGTAACCGATCCTCCACGAACATGGGTTAATCATTATAAACCATAGATTACGTATATATATATTAATAATTCAGGGATATCATTTTATATTATACTTTACACGATACCTCATACTCTCACATACTTCCATAAATCACACCAACACCGCAACATTGCAGGTGGACGAGCAGGAAGAAAGAGAGAGCACAGGAGAACGAAGAACGAGAACGGCACGCGCAACAATGTTGAGCAGGATACCTAGAATTGAGGTGCTTAAAGAGCATTTTACCACAGTACCGCGAATACCGCACACAGCAGAACTCCTACCCATCACCTTCGCACCCTCCTCACCACCAAGTTAACCCTGACCATGCACTAATCCAACGAAGAATCCGCGATCGAAGGCCTGTAATGAGAATTCGATCGAACAACAGGGTTCAATCGCCCCGATCATGCCGCAATACCTATCCAAATTCCCCTGACATTGCATTCAGTCCCCTCCAAACTCAAAATTTTCCTCATGAATTCCAATACCGATCATAAGCAGTTACTAATCAATCCTCTGGTAGAGTAGTATCCCTTCTGGAGTCTTGAGCCGATTGTCCGCGCCAGTTAAGTGTTGTGCCGATCAAATACCCTAGGGCCTATACTGATCTAGCTTGCCTTAGGATCCAAGCGAAAAGTGCATCACCTCAGTGCCGGGCGTCCACGCGAAAAGAACTCATTTCTTGGCATATTGTAACGCATTCGTCTAGGCGAGTGTCCACCTTAGGGCTGGACCAAGAATCTCCTGTTCAACCACATCTATTTCACTGTCCACGAGTACCGAGCTCTCTCTCTCTCTCTCTCTCTCTCTGCTCACCCACCGGTAAGTAACTCACACTCTTACACCTTAATATATATATCTTTGTAATTCAAAAAGCTGACGATCACACCTACAATAGTATTCAGATTTCATCTAGTTAGTAGATTAATGTACACTCACTACCATATATAACTGTGACAGTTACTTGTACTCCCGCTTATCATTTCATTATATTGAGTTAATCTATATTTTTCTTCTCTTGATTTCAAACCCTTAAACCTATTACCCAGTAGCTTCAACCAGACTCACGTAGAAGGAGTGAGTTTTCCGAATCAACATACCTAGTATCTAGCTGTGATCCTCATCTTAGCTATCGACCAAGAGACATAAACGCAAATAGGCGTGCTTTAGCACCTTAAAGTGGCAAGGACCCAATACCTTTTACGTGATCTTTGATCGCAACACCTATGCTAGCTCCCTGATGCTCCTTCAAACGGTCGCTCACGCATAGGACGTAACAAATTTGGTGGCAGCGGTGGGATACTTGCCGTCAACTATTGCCTTTCTGCCACTTGGTCGTACAACGAAATAAAAACCTATAGTATAATTGTAAGATAATTAAGCGAGCCTTCGAGTTTCGTAAATTGCATCAGAAATTGAAACGTAGTTATGGCACTACATGAAACCACAGTAGGCGCCAACCAAAGTATGGCCGACGCCATGAATTCAATGATAGAATACTTTTCCGTACAAAATGCAGTTCGATATGTACCATTTTTCGATGGGAGAAACATCCCGCTTAAAGATTTTGTTTTGGATATTGAAAACGGAGGGGCGTTACTGCCCGACGCTTGTGAAACTGCCTACCTACGCGGAATTTTAGCGAAACTCAAAGGCCCAGCACGAGTAAGCACGGAAGGGAAGACCTTCCATACAATTAAGGATCTTGTCAGCCACCTGCGCGAATGCTTTGCACCCAGCAAAGACTATATGGACTACCATGCAGATATCATAGCTGCCCGAATGTACCGCAATGAAAGTGTACGCGAGTATTATGCGCGCATAGCACAGCTTGTTCGACGTTGCCTTAAGACCGCCGAAGAGGAGTTAGGAAAAACGAGCGCAGATGCTCTCCGTACAGCTATAGAAAAATTGGCGATCACTAGCTTTCGAAAAGGGCTTCCAGACGAATTAAGATACGCCGTGGCATTAAGATCTCCAGAAACTCTGGACGAGGCCTTCCAGTATATAGTAAACCTCGAACGTAATCTAGACAAAGACGAACAGACGTACGCTTACGGACGACCCTCGCGTAGAACACGCTTTGAAGACGAACTTCCGGCACGAGCCTCATACAGGTCGCCCGAGCGCAAATATGGGGACCCGTACTACAATAACAGAGATAGTACCCGATACTCTGACGAGCCGTCTTATCGCCGGTACACGAGTCCGGAACGCGATACGGAGCCCGCTGTGTCCCCGAGATACAGCATTTTAAAAAAAGACCATACTACTCAGCAGTCATACCGGCCAGACAAGGAGCGTGCACCTCCGTACAGTGAACCCCAATCGCGGAACGCACGTGACTTAGAACCACGCGGTAGACCAAATTACGAACGAAAACTTTACGATCCAAATGAAAGACGAGACACCCGGTATGCGGATAACAGACCTTTGTACGCACCTAGGAGCGAACGTTATCGCTCCGATAGGTCCCCGACTTCGCAAAGAAACCCCATTGCATCCATCGATATGGAGCATTTAAACTTGAACGAGGCACGTCGCGCGGACGCAGCGACGGGCCCAAAGACGACCAAGCGCCCAGACCAAACCGTAAAATTCGTGGAAGCAGCTCAATTCCCCCGGACGGTACTTCAACGTACGAGGCACCCTTCATCTCTGTCCGAGGACGTGAGTTACGAAAGGGATCAGGAAGATTCCTGGTGGACACCGGATCAACAGTGAACATCGTATTACTCTCAGCATTACACCCCAGAGCTCCGATTGACACAGAGGAATCAATTTGCATAATTGGAGTCGGGAACGCTAAAACCTATACCTTAGGCACAACCGTAGTACACGCTTTCGGAACCCCAGTCAAATTCCACGTTGTCGATGCCGAAGCACCATTCTATGGAGACGGAATACTCGGGGTAGAATTTTTAAAACAAGAAAAGGCCGAAATATCATTCCATCACGACACGTTGGTCACTCAGAGCCATCCAGTACGTCCGCGACCATTCCTACGAGACATACCCGCGACAACGGACGGAGGAATCTACGCAGTCTCGCTTCTGCGAGCCCGCAGTAGAACCCCCGTACCCATACTAGTTACCTCATCAGAGATCAAAGAAGGATACCTTCCTCGACTCGAATTCGAAGAAGGCATATTCCTAGGAGATGCTGTAGTAACTAATCGCGAGGGAATTGCCGTCGCACTAGCTATTGTTGTGCCGTAACGTCTCGATAACGAAGGTGTTCGATAAGAGAGGTTAGGGCTAGGATATTTTTGGGATCGTTGCCGGTTAAGGAGTTAGAACTCGCGTGAATATAACAAAACAGAGAATGTTTATTAAAATGATTAAGTGAGTGTACAGTATGTCAACGTACGTCGACTTGGAAAATATAGTCACCGTTAATTTAATTGACTATCTTCTATTTCGGGTCTACTCTCGAGACCACCTTATCCGTTCGGATTCTAAACGTAGACTCCCGATTTTCGGATGTGCAGCCATAAGCTGGACTTCCGAAAAGTGATTATTGTGCGATTTTATTGTTTCTTCATTTCCGTTGCCAGGCCGCCTTTAGTTCTGACTTAGCACATTGCTGCACGCGCGGACTACCGGCCTGGCATATTTCTAGGGAAACAGGAGACTCCCAGCGCAACATCCCTCCCCCCTTAAAGAAATCGCACAATTTCTACACGGCGTTCGCCTCCGGTGGTTACTACCTTAGTGTACCAATTCCCTTACGATTATCGGGGGCGTCCGCCCGTAACATTGGTTCTGTCTTGCACGTCCTGGTCGGCCCAGCGAAAACGCCTGTCGCGTGCTCTATTTAACGCCGCTATGAGGCTATCTGGCCTTGATTCCAGCGGTTCCAGCTGGATGTTCACCGCGGGCGAGACAGAGTTCGGCGTGAGAGCCGGTGCCGTTGGCGTCGAGTTACGCTTACGCGTGTAACACATATACACGGCAAGACAAACCAATGCTATGGGCGCTATCGTACTTAAAGAGTAAAGCCTTAGAATATGGTAATGTTGCCCCGGGTGTTGGTCATCATAGTCTAGGCTTTCCTTAATTTTAGACACTTGCGTCCCGAGGCGCGCTAACTCCTCGGGGTCCCGTAACACTTTAACTAGTTCCACTTTTCCGGTGTCACTGGTCACTCGCGGGGGAGTAACTTGGTCCATCTCAGATAGTGTGAGATTGAAGGGGGGCAAGTAATCCTCGTTGGCGACCTGGGTGATGCGTCGGATGGTTTGCAAGCTGAAACTACGGGCGGTTACCGTACATACGCCTACCAAAGCCAATATACCTATGTTCTTTAATACTTCGTGAGACGCGGGGTTTCCGTTGCAGGTAACACTGACTGGTACGTCGGTGGGCGCTACAAATAACCATTTACCCGGCTGATGCATCGTGATCATCAGTACATGGTCGAACCGGGTGACCCGCTTCGGGCAGTGAAGTCCGTTGTCCGTGTCTAATTTCGCAAACGTCAGCACTTCGCACGGTGCTGAGCTCGTCAGGGGAATAGACGGATGCAGAGGGTTACAAATGTACCTATTAGAGAATTGTTTACAATTCCTCAACTCCAGGCTGGTCATTCGCAGGAAGTTTCGATTTTCCTGGTCCACGATCACGAGGTCTTCGGAGGTGTCCAAGTGGTAATACGTTCCGTTCTCCGACCTCACTGGTATCGGGTGTACCTTGCTTACGCTGTACCTCTTCGGGCTTATCAACGGAAAATCGAGTACGACGATGATGGCATTCCCTTGACTGAAGGCCTTCGTATCGGCCAGTTTCATTAGGGTGGCCGCTTGGTTTCGTTCGATTGGCACAGGGAACCCAGTTCCCGCTGGTAAGTGTGGCAGTGCATCCGTGAGGTATCCTATCAGTTTTCTCGGTGGTAGCACCGCTGCACTCACTTTGCCGCTCGAAATCTCGACTATTAGTCCAACTAAGTCCTTTACGTCGATTCGTAGTGCCTCGACTATCACGCTTAGGGCGGTGAGGCCCTCATCTAGCCTTTGTTCCTTCATTATTATGCTCATGTCTGCCGTCAGTGTATGGTTGACACGGGCGATGAGTTCTTGGAGAGCCAGTTCGTTGCTCTGCACGTTAGTGAAGGAGGCGTTGAAGAGGTGCAATGTGGACTCGACCACCTGTAGTTGGCCTTTCATACCCTCCTTCAGCGTCCGCTGGTTGGAGCGTATGGCGGCAATTTCCTGGTTGATCCTTTCCGCGTCCGCGGCGTCCATGTTTCCTGTGATGGACTTTATGATCGAACCGAGCCCGTCGATCAATCCCCTGCGTTTGAGCGTTGAGTCCGGTTTCACGAGGTCGTGAACCGTTCCCATTAGTTCCTCTATTTTCCGCACCATCCTGGTCACGGAATCTGCGATGGCCGGACAGAGGGGGTCATCTCTTCCTTGTTTTTCGCAGATGTCTAATAGCAGTTGCAGGTTAGCGCTGACGTCGGCCTCCCGTTTCATGACGGCCGCGAGGTCCATGGTGACGGCTAGTCGCCATGTGGCCTTGGTCTCCGAGAGGGTTCCGATTTCCTCGTAGTATATTCCCGGGTTGCTGGCGAATGTGGTCACCGTAAACCCCTTATCCGTTTCTCCGGTGATTGCACGGCTTGCCGTCAGCAGGACAGTTCTGCAAGGGGAATACTGCGTTACTTGAAGCTGGCTAACCCGTGGGATTGCCTACTCGGTGCAAATTTCCTCTTTCTTTAATTCCCCTTCTTTGCCGGTTTTGGTCACGGTAGGCTATGAGGAGCTCGGTCTATTTCTGACATTCAATCGAAATGGACGGTATTTACGGGGTCGTTTATTGCGAAGGAGCAGCCATAGGGCCGACTATACTGCGTCTGGTGGTTAGTATCAACAGTCATCTTTTCTGCAAGTGCGCAAGGCGGTTCGTTGCGTCCCATTTTGACGGCTTGTTTCGTTTCTTAGGATCAGCTGTTCATCCCTACGAAGAGGGATGCTCGTTCCCCGGCGGAGAGATTAGCGGCGAGGACCCTCAGGGAGATCCGGCGCAGGAGGTTCCTGTGTCGTCGGACGGTCGAGGCTTTGTGGAGCCTCGGCGACTTCACCGGGGAGGAGGATCCACATGACTTCCTGGGACTTGCCCGCCTGTTCCGGGTAGAATGCCCAGCGTGTGGGCACGAGGTGTAGGAGGGTTTCCAAATAAAGCGTGTGCTTATCCTCAAATGCCGTGTTCTTGGACTATTTCCGTTCGTCCTCCGGCTGTGGCCATCCCGCTCCCTTTTTAGTGTTCGGTGAAGTTTTTTAGGCGGTTTGCGTGAACTAACATGGTCTTCCGACCCATCTTTATAGTGTAGTTAACCGCTGAATTCCTCGCGATTACTTCGTACGGGCCTATCCACTTCGGGGTCAATTTAGCTGAACGCCCGCGCCGTACGGCCTCGTTGTGGAGTAGGACCCTATCTCCGATACGGTAATCTTCAATTTTCGCGTTCGCGTCGTAGGTCAGTTTAGACCTTTCTTTGGCATAACGTACGTTAGTCCCGGCTACCGTCCATGCGGCGCGTAGCCTTTCCCTTAGTTCCTGCGCGTAGTCATCTAGGGAGTAGGAGTTTCGCGGCTCCTGTTTCACCGCTGTCGGGAGCTCGGCTTCCCGACCGAACACTAGCGTATAAAGTGACAATCCGGTCGCCGTATGAGGCGTAGTATTATAAGTGAACATCGCGTATCGTAGCCATTCGTCCCAGTTTCCTTGATCCTCGTCTATGTAGTTCTTAAGATATTCTGCGAGCGTGCGATGCGATCGCTCCAATGCGCCGTTGCTTTCCGGATGGTATGCAGTAGTCTGGATCTTCTTAATTCTCAGCAACTTGCATACCTCCTTGAAGGTTGAACTCAGGAAATTCGTTCCTTTGTCGGAGAGTATCGAGTCTGGCGTTCCATATCTGCATATGATCTCTTCAACGAGGGCTTTCGCCACGGTTCTGGCTTCTTGGTTGGGAATGGCTACCGCCTCACTGTATTTAGTGAGGGCATCCTGAAAGGTAAGTATGTACTTGTTTCCGGATGCTGTCTCTGGCAACGGTCCTACTATGTCGACCGCTGCCTTTTCGAAGGCCCGTGCGGGTGTGTCCGTTATTATCATTGGGACCCTTCCTTTCTTGCGCAGTTTATTCACCTGGCACTTGCGGCACGTAGAGATGTAATCTTCCAATTCCTTTCGGATTCCTGGCCAGTCGTACTTCATTCGAATACGCTGTAGCGTCCTCTTGACGCCCTGGTGCCCTCCTAAAGGGGCATCGTGGTACTCCTTAATGATTTTCTCACGGTCTTCTACCGTGGGGCAGGTTACGCCGTTGCCATAGTCGAGTTCGTCGTTCGAACTGCTGTCCTCTTCTTGGCAGGACGATGAGCCTTCGCTCTGCTCTTCCGAGCTTTTCTCTTTGCGGATTCCTGCGCTATCTCTGCCCCAACCGCACAGCTTTGTGCTGGGACGTTCAGAGTCCTTCGCGCTTTCTTCTGGCCCTAGGCTGCCGTTCGGCTCGGAGGTTTCCCTCGCCTTCTTCTGGGCCCTTGTCGTAGCGTAAATACGACTTAACGCGTCCGCGTTAGTGTTTCTTTTCCCTGCCTTGTACTCCACGTCAAACTCATGTTCCGATAGTTTAATTCTCCATCGCATGAGTCGGCAGCCCGGGTCCTTGACTCCAAACAGCCAAGTCAGCGGCTGGTGATCCGTCACGACCTTGAACCGGGTGCCGTAGATATACGGTCGGAACTGTGCTATCGCCCATACGATGGCGAGTAGCTCCTTTTCGGTCGTGGTGTAGTTGAGCTCCGCTTTAGATAACGTTCGGCTTGCGTAGCAAATTGGCAGGTCTTCTCATACCTTGCCCTGAGACAAGATTGCGCCGATTGCCCTGTCGGACGCATCTGTTGTCACGATAAAAGGCTTCTCAAAATCCGGATATTGTAGTATCGGTGCGGAAGTCAGTGCCCGTTTCAATTCTTCAAACGCGGCATCTCGGATCGCAGTCCATTCAAACTTTGTGTCCTTTCGGATAAGTTCGGTTAGAGGCTTGGCGATTTTCGAAAAGTCCTTAATGAACTTCCGGTAGTATCCGGCCAAGCCCAAGAAGGACTGAACTCCCTTGACATCCTTTGGTACGGGGAATTCCTTTACCGCAGCGAGTTTCTCTGGATCCGCTCGCACACCTTCTTCCGAGATAATGTGGCCTAGGTAGTGCGTTTCCCTTCGTAGGAACTGGCACTTACCTGGTTGTATGGCCAGTTTGGCTTCCTTTAGGCGTTGGAACACCTCTCTCAGGCGAGCGTTGTGCTCGTCTAGATTCTTTCCGTACACCACTATGTCGTCTAGGTAGACGTAGCATTTTATCCCTTGGAGACCTGCTAGTACGGAGTTCATTAATCTCTGGAAGGTTGGGGGAGCATTTTTCAACCCGAAAGGCATTCGGTTGTACTCGAAGTGCCCTTGCGGTGTAGAGAACGCCGTTTTCTCCTTGTCTTCGTTTGCCATCGGGATCTGATGGAATCCCGAGGCGAGATCCAAGGTTGAGAAATATCGTGCCTTTCCCAACTGGTCCAATATCTCGTTGATGTTGGGCAGTGGGTATGAATCTCCTATGGTGGCTTCATTTAGCTTTCGAAAATCCACCACCACTCGCATGCGTCGCTTGCCAGTGGCATCGGGCTTCTTTGCTACTACTAGCAAAGGGGCATTCCACTGGCTCCTACTGGGCTGTATTACGCCGTCAGCCAGCATTTCCGCCGTTTGTTTTTCTACTTCTTTCTTGTGGACTTCGGGCAGGCGGTATGGGGGTACCTTAGTAGGTCTTACCCCTTCCTTTAGTGGAATCCGGTGTTCCACCATGTGTGTGCACGGGAGTTTGTCTCCTTGCAGGTGGAATATCTCCTCGTATTCGCTGATCAGTCCTGCAAGAGCTCTTTTCTCCTCGCGGTTGAGGTGTGCCAGATCGAGTTCACCCTGTAATCGCTCTATGCGTCTGGCACCTCTTTCCGTGCTTATAGCGCCTACGCGCAACGTCTCGGCCTTATAGCCTCCGTCTTCAGTGGGGGCATCCATCGGCTCGAGTTTCACGGTCGGGCGTTGCACCTCTGCTTCTAACTCGGTCATGTTGACCAAGCTCACTGCACAGCTGTTGCCCTTCGGCTGCGTCAGGCACGAGCCCATGATAACGCCTGTGCTGACTTCGGACTTTGCGAGTAGTCCGACGCTCCGGCTCGTTGTGGCTATGTAAGCGATTGTCTCGCTTCTAGGTGGAAGTTTCATGGTTGACTTCCCATCCATCAGAGGCATGCTATGGCCGTAGAGTTTAAAGGTTTCTCCGCTGATTATGTCCGCCTTGTGTCCTCTAATAAATTCCATTCCCAACAGGCCGTTTACAGTCAGTGGTACATCATCTGGTACCACGTAAAACCAATGTTTCACATCTACTGCCGGGGTTTCAAGGACGACTTCTGCCTTGCACAAGGGCATGAATTTCTCGCCTCCCACACCCTGCAGTTCTACCTCACTGTCTTCGATGACCGTATTCGGCTTCAGGCAGCTCCTTTTGATGATGCTGCACTGCGCTCCGGTGTCGGCCTTCAGCGTCAACACTCCTCCGACTGCGTGTGGAGACACGATGTCGAAATCGCTTGCGGATGCGGAATTTGCAGGCAATGTTACCTGTAGTAGCTGCATCATCCTTTTCTGCGGTCTCTTTGTACCGAGGGTGTTGAGCCTCAAGGTACCTAAGGTTCGCTTGCCGGTATTGTCGTGGCTAGAGGAGGTTCGGTCGGAACTGGGCGCATTCCGTCTTTCAGCAACGTCTTGCCTGGGCGGATCTTGCTTCGTTCCTGATTCGTTCTCCTGTTTCTTTCTTAGCCTCTTCCGACACTCCTTCCAAGAGTGACCTTTGAGCTTGCAGTACGTACAGACGACATCGACCTGATTGATTGCCTTGTTCGGTTGCGGTGCCGGTAAGCTGACGCGACCCGACTTGCGCCTGCAATCTCGTGCCATGTGCCCGGCGTTACCGCAATTGTAACAGGTTTTTCCCCCTGCGACTTGGCCCTGCATGGACCTTCTCGTGTTCTGGGGCTGTCCCGTTATGGTTCCTTTCGGTTGGACCATTCTGCTGATTTCGATAGCACCGGCGATCGATTCGTGTAAGGTTTCGTAGTTTCGCGAACGGACCAGAACTTGGACTTGCCCGTGCAATCCATTTTCGAAATTAGCCTGCGCACACTTGCGTGTGACGGCTTCTACCGATTGCGCGTGACTCTGGTCGGGTACCATATCACATAGCTTCTCTACTATATCTACGGTGATTCTTTCGGCTCTGGTCGCATACGCAGTGACATCTTCTCCGGGATTTTGCTTTAGGCTATTGAACTCCATTTGTAGGGCAGACAGTGATTTACGCTGCCCGTACAAGGCCTCTAGTTCGTATTTTAAATCGTCTAGGGTCTCGATCGTTTTGTTCTTTAGCTCCCTTGATGCCGTTCCGTTTAGTTTGCCGCAGAGCACCAGTTCTAGTAAAAGTTCCTGGTCTGCTTCGGCAACCCTTCTAAATACGGTTTCGCATGACCTTATGAATCCGTCTAGCTCATTCGCGTCGCTTCCGTCGAATGTCTTTATGTTTTTTAACGCTAGCCTTATGTCTAGTCGTGGTGATCCGAGGGTGGCGGGGACGCTTCTTCTTTCTCTTACCGGTTCCGGCCGCCACCTCAAACTTGGCCTATTTCTTCGGTCCCGTCCGGGCTGTAATCGTTCTAATTGTCTTGTGAGGGCACTAATCTGATCTTGGAGGGCTGTAATCAGTTCATACTCGTCCGCTCCTACCTCGTTGAGGGTTTCTGCCAGATCTCTTCTAGCGTTTGGAGTATGCTCCGACCGGCGTTCCCGCGGCTCAAAGACCTCGTCTTCTCGTCCTTCCCCATCGAGGTACGTTCCCAGGTCAGCTGGGTCGTGGTTGGACGTCCTTAAGGGTCGTCTTTCGTGACTCCTTTGGGCTGCGTGAGGTGAAAGGCCTCGAGCCATAGTTACCGCATTTACGGGGTCTGATACGGCAGTCCGCCCGCGTAGACGCGCGATTTCCTCATTCACCATAGAGTCTGATATTCCCGCGGGAGGAGCCTGTCCTCTGTTAGCCATGTCACCTATTTGGTCTAAAAGAGTATCGTCGTAATCGTCAAAGGCAGATCCTCTTCGCGATAGTACTCCGAATTGAGCGTTTAAGCTACTCGTGATAGCCGCCTGTCGACCCTCAGGTAAACGTCCTGACGGGGAGAGAGTCCGTAGCGCTCTCCTAGCTCTAAAAGTTATATCTCCGACCGCGGCTTCTAGTCCGGCTAGGACGTTGACGTTTTCCCTATCCAAAGGTGATTCAAACGAGCCTCCCCTACGTAAGGGTCGCGGCTCAGTATCGCGAGGCATGGACCGATTCGCGTAGGGGTGTCAGGAGTATACCGTGACTAACAATTAGAGACTAATCCTACCTACTGGCTTTGGAAATTTTATAGGCTTTATAGATTGGTAACCGCCACTTACAGGATGAAGCTCCACTCCATGGCGTTGATCCTCCGGGATGACGTTGGTATTCGTTGGGTTGACTCGTACTCGTCCGGATCCCGGTAGCGGTGATGTCTGGATCCCGCTGTCAGTCGTAGACGTCCTTCCAGGCGTCGTTGACCCTTGGTGTGGTCTCGTGTGTCGGCCACGTTCGCTCGACTCTTCTTTTCAATAACGCCTACTGCGTAGCGTTTTGCAGTACGTTCCTCGACGTCTCTTGTCGAGTCCGATTTTATTCCTGATTCAACTACTGCACGTTGAATCCTACCAGGCTATTTGTCCCAACGAATGTATGTCGGGTTCAGCTCTGGGTTTCGTTTACCGTTTCCGGTTGTTTCCCGTTCGGGCTGCTTGATCACTTCAGACACTTCCGTTTCGCTAATTCACTTTGGCAATATCCCACCGCTGCCACCAAATTTGTTGTGCCGTAACGTCTCGATAACGAAGGTGTTCGATAAGAGAGGTTAGGGCTAGGATATTTTTGGGATCGTTGCCGGTTAAGGAGTTAGAACTCGCGTGAATATAACAAAACAGAGAATGTTTATTAAAATGATTAAGTGAGTGTACAGTATGTCAACGTACGTCGACTTGGAAAATATAGTCACCGTTAATTAAATTGACTATCTTCTATTTCGGGTCTACTCTCGAGACCACCTTATCCGTTCGGATTCTAAACGTAGACTCCCGATTTTCGGATGTGCAGCCATGAGCTGGACTTCCGAAAAGTGATTATTGTGCGATTTTATTGTTTCTTCATTTCCGTTGCCAGGCCGCCTTTAGTTCTGACTTAGCACATTGCTGCACGCGCGGACTACCGGCCTGGCATATTTCTAGGGAAACAGGAGACTCCCAGCGCAACACTATTAACACCTTGGCAGAGGACGTTGAAATACATATTGGGCCACAGAACCTATACCCATATCTTTTGATAGGAGAAGACAGCGATACGTCGGAAGGAGACGACAAAGAACAAGTGATAACCGAATCCCGCGAAGATCGAATCCGGAGGGTAATAGAACAACTACGACTAGAACACCTTAGTCCAGAAGAACATGAACACGTGATAGACATTATCAAGGACCACCCGGATCGGTTTTACCTTCCCGGAGATGAGCTACCATCTACTAGCTTCACAGAACACACTATACCCACGACGGACGACATACCTGTTTCTACTAGACAATACAGACACCCACCAATACACAAAGACGAAATAGAAAAACAAATAGGGAAATTACTGAACACTGATATCATTAAGCCCTCGACTTCCCCGTACAATTCACCCTTATGGATTGTACCCAAGAAACCGGGATCGGATGGAAGCAAACGTTGGCGCATGGTGATAGATTACCGAGAACTCAACGAAAAAACGGTCGGAGACGCCTATCCACTCCCTAACATCACGGAAATCCTAGACCAACTAGGAGGCGCAAAATACTTCTCCGTATTCGATCTGGCCAGCGGCTTCCATCAGATCAAGGTCCGAGCGGAAGATAGACCAAAGACAGCATTCACCACTCCCCACGGACATTACGAATTCCTTAGAATGCCTTTCGGACTAAAGAATGCCCCAGCGACATTTCAACGCTTGATGGACGCTGCATTGACAGGACTTCAGGGGTCTGAGCTCTTCGTTTACCTAGACGACGTTGTAGTATACTCCGCCTCACTGACGGAACACGGTGTGAAGGTTAGAAGGCTCCTTAACAAATTGCGCGAAGCCAACCTTGCGCTACAACCGGAAAAATGCGAGTTCCTAAGAACTGAGGTAATATACCTAGGACATACCATCACTAGCGAAGGAGTCAAACCCGACCCCCGACTCATTCAAGCTACTAAGGAGTTCCCTACTCCCAAGAACGCAACGAACTGCAAGCAATTTCTAGGCCTCACTGGTTATTACAGACGATTCATACAAAATTACTCGAAACGAGCTAAACCGCTAACTGACTTGTTAAAGAAAACCTCCAAATTTGAATGGACTTGATACCGCTCCCGCGAGGTAGGGAGGGTAGGGCTACCTTTAGTAAGCCGCGAACGGTATCAACGGGGGAGATCGGGGAATGATGGTCCTGACAAGGACCGGTGGGGGGGGGGGGGGGGGGCGCGATATCTAAGCGCGTAGTGCAGGCGCAGGGTGAGCCGGAGCGCGTCCGTCCTTGGACCGCGTCGGTAGTGGGTCGCTATCGGGCCCGAATAGGTTAATGACGATTCCTTTCAGTCGTCGCGGATCGTTCCTTTGGGGGATGCGTGCGTAGCTGTCTAAGTCCGTAGGCACGAGGGGTAGCGGTCGGAGTCCCGGGAACCCGGCCGGAC
This sequence comes from Cephus spinipes, assembly GCA_963971525.1. NCBI lineage: Eukaryota > Metazoa > Arthropoda > Insecta > Hymenoptera > Cephidae > Cephus > Cephus spinipes. The sequence goes on along the minus strand of OZ020572.1, from coordinate 20,904,879 downwards.
CAGTAGGTGAAAGGCTCTGGGGCGCCCGGGGGGGGGGCTCCGGTGTGAGAGGTCTGCTGGCCGGATGTGGAGGGCCGGGGGTATCCGGATGTTACCGGGGAGTGAAGACTCGGAGAGCACCTGGCGGTTGCCCGCGGGGATTATCCAAGCGCGTTCTATGTCCTTGCCCGGGGTCCGAGGGACGGTTGGCCCAGGGTGGTTCTCCTTCACCGAAGAGTGCGGAGAAGCCGGGGGCGAGAGCTTCGTCGTTGGCCGGGTTGCCCCGGAGGTGCCCTGAGGGCGAGCGAGGCGATGGTGTCTTCGGCCCGCGCGTTTGGGCATTGGCTGACGTCAGATGAAGCCGGAGGCACTGGATCCACGGAGAGGCTGTCCCCTGGAGCGAGGTATGGACTCTGCCGCTGTCGAAGGTCCGAAGCGAGCGAGGAAGTCCCGAGTTCCGGAGCGAGCGAGGAAGTCTGCCGCTGCCGAGGTACGGAGCGAGCGAGCAAGGCTGCCGCTGCCGAGGTACGGAGCGAGCGAGGAAGGCTGCCGCTGCCGAGGTCCGGAGCGAGCGAGGAAGTCTGCCGCTGCCGAGGTACGGAGCGAGCGAGGAAGGCTGCCGCTGCCGAGGTCCGGAGCGAGCGAGGAGGGATGCCGCTGCCGTTGTCCGGAGCGAGCGAGGAAGTCTGCCGCTGCCGAGGTCCGGAGCGAGCGAGGACGTCTGCCGCTGCCGAGTTCCGGAGCGAGCAAGGACGTCTGCCGCTGCCGAGGTACGGAGCGAGCGAGGAGGTCTGCCGCTGCCGAGGTACGGAGCGAGCGAGGAAGGCTGCCGCTGCCGAGGTCCGGAGCGAGCGAGGACGTCTGCCGCTGCCGAGGGTCCGGAGCGAGCGAGGAAGTCTGCCGCTGCCGAGGTACGGAGCGAGCGAGGAAGTCTGCCGCTGCCGAGTTCCGGAGCGAGCAAGGACGTCTGCCGCTGCCGAGGTACGGAGCGAGCGAGGAAGGCTGCCGCTGCCGAGGTCCGGAGCGAGCGAGGAAGTCTGCCGCTGCCGAGTTCCGGAGCGAGCAAGGACGTCTGCCGCTGCCGAGGTACGGAGCGAGCGAGGAAGTCTGCCGCTGCCGTGGTCCGGAGCGAGCGAGGAAGTCTGCCGCTGCCGAGGGTCCGGAGCGAGCGAGGAAGTCTGCCGCTGCCGAGGTACGGAGCGAGCGAGGAAGTCTGCCGCTGCCGAGGGTCCGGAGCGAGCGAGGAAGTCTGCCGCTGCCGAGGTACGGAGCGAGCGAGAAGGGTAGGCAACTCGTAGTCCAAAAAAACGTAGTACGTCACAACACTTTATTCACTTTTTTGGGTAAAAACTACTCGTTCTCTAATGGGGTTTTTGTCCCCATCATATGTGGGCGTGGGGGCGCCTTCGCGTGTGGGCTACGCAGAGCGCGGCGACCCCCTAGCGGTGGCGCGGCGTACTACCGCGCTTATGGCGGCCGCCGGGCGCCCGGGCGATTGACGGAAAGGGCGAGGGGGGAGAGAATCTTCAGCCCTAAGTTGGCGTACAACAGACTGACCTACAACAGAAGAGTTTTGAAGACCTACGTGACGCCATATGTCAACGACCTATACTACAGTACCCCGACTTTACACGACCATTCATCCTAACCACGGACGCGTCAGGTTACGCGCTCGGTGCAGTGCTGAGTCAAGGGCCTGTCGGACAGGATCTCCCCATAGCATACGCCTCTCGTATACTCAATGGCGCAGAATTAAATTATTCTACTACGGAGAAGGAATGTTTGGCCATGGTATATGCTGTGAAACACTTTCGACCCTACCTATACGGACGATAATTCACGTTAGTAACAGACCACCGACCACTAGTATGGTTACACTCCGTGAAAGACCCAACATCTAGGCTGATGCGATGGAGAATGAAGCTTGCAGAATACAATTACCAGGTAGTGTACAAAACCGGCAAAACAAACTTAAATGCCGACGCCCTGTCAAGAAACCCAGTCACTGACGCCGAGGAGATCAATATAGCTCCACTGACGGGTTCAGGAAACACAAAACGCGGTAGGGGTAGACCTCCGAAAGATTCTAATAAGAACCAGGGAATTAACCCGACAACTAAGCCAGGCACTGAGTCGCGTCTCAAACGAGGTAGAGGAAGACTCAAAATCTTGCGATCTTCCGCGTCACCATCAGTCGAAACGATACCCGAACAAAGCAGTGAAGACGAGTCTTCTTCGGAAGACAACGACATTGCCAGTTCCGACCAAGAGTATCGCCCGCCGATATACCAGCGAAGAAAGAGTATGTTACCCAGCTTGACGGAAGGTATTAACACACGAAGTAGAAGTAAGAGAGCTCTCGACGCAGGTCCAAGCAGTGCTCCCCCTATTTTAAATACGGAGGAAAACTTCTCGGATTGGCAACCACCAAAAACAACCGCAAGGGAAACGGAATCACGAAAACCTAAACCGCAGCAAGAAATCGTGGAACTATCATCAAACCCCGAAGACACTGATTCGGACGACGAAAACACTGATTTGGAGGACTCTCGAGAGAAAGAGCCACAAGCCAGCGGCGAATCATCGAAACAACAAAATCAACCTCCGATCCACAAGAGGAGAGGTTCGATGTTACCCAGGGTACTCGAAGCGGAAATGGAACGATATCGGAATGAGGATGCATCACAACCACCAAGAAGTGCACCCCCAGGAAGTGGCAACTTCTTCCTCACGGGAGGAGGAGACGCTGACGAACTGGCCGAGAAAATAAATTCCGAGATTGAAACGCTACATAAGATTTGGAAACAAGGGCAGATCGATCGGACACCCCCACGGGCACCTAAGAAGAGAAAGGAGTCTACCAATGACATCCTCCAAGACCTCGATAACTTCTGCGTAGAGCAAAGGGGACAAATCAACGACGCCGAACAAAGTCTTCAGAGGATTAGGGAAAGTTTAACAAAGATGGGAATAGTCTCTGATGAGAGTTCGGAAGATGAAGAAAATGGAAGTGAACCAGAAAACAATACGGGCTTGCATAAGTCCTACCTACCAACACCGCTTCCGAACCTTCCACCAAAGGCACGATCGACACCTCAGGTTCAAGCCAGAGATACCACTGAACAGCGATACGAACAGGTGCTCCCGGATAAGATAAGCTCAAATAACAACAGCACGGAACCGAGGCGGGAGAGCGTCCCAACACACCCAGGTAACCGACCTGATGCCACTATGGACCTAGGAATCAACATAGACTGGCCCTCAGAGAAGGATTGGGATAAGACAATCCCTATGATAAATATCAGAAGCAGTCGCGAATGCATGACTTTCGAAAAAGATAATTACGCACATTTCATCTCAGCTGACTGTGAACTAACAACGCCTATAGGGAAGCTAATGGTAGACTTAGGCATCATAGATCTGGAAGACTTCAGAGATCGGAATCCTCAGAAAGGGCAAGTCCTGATCAGTAAAAGAGGGAAATACCGGATTTTCAGCATAGTATGTAAAATATATCATTTCGACCGGATTACGGCAGAGGATATACGCACGGGGTTGGACAACTTGCATCTGGCTTTGTTGGAAACGAACACCAAGACCTTGCGCATGTCATGCGTAGGTGACGAGCCAAGCGCTTTACCTCCTAACACACTGCGCGAATTGCTGCATAAGGCATTCCCCGACAGTGACGTCACCATCACGCTCTGCTACGGGCAAGTACAACTACCTCCGAAAGAACTGAGGAGGGAGATAATCCAAGAGTACCACGATAGCCTGGTAGGAGGACACAAGGGCGTAACCAAAACATACAAACGGATACGCGAACGCTATTATTGGCCAGAATTAAAACATGATGTCCAGGAATATGTTAGAGCCTGTAGGAGTTGTCAAGAACAAAAACTAGTTAGAGTAAAAACAAGAGAACCAATGGTCATAACGGATACACCTTTAGACGCTTTCGAGAAAATATCCATAGACACCGTAGGACCCCTCCCTATCACACCTAGTGGGAATCGTCACATACTAACAGTGCAGGATAACCTTACAAAATATTGTATAGCGGTCCCCATACCAAACGTCAGCGCAATAACAGTAGCCGACGCCCTTGCAAGGCATGTAATCGCAAACTTCGGCGCGCCTAAGATTATCCTTACCGATCGTGGAGGATGTTTTGTTAGCAAACTACTTCGCAAGGTTGCCAAAATATTTAAGATCAAGCATGTAACTACATCGGGATACCATCCCCAAACCAACGGATCATTAGAGCGAAGTCACCACGTGCTAACAGAATATCTGAAACATTATTTACACAAGTACGACGATTGGGATCAGTTGATCTCTTTTGCAATGTTCTCCTATAACACTTCCGTTCACGAAAGCACTAACTTCACGCCATACGAACTAGTATTTGGAAAACTAGCGAGGTTACCGTCATCACTACCTTCAGACGAAAAACTCGAGACATACGGAACGTACCTGACCGAACTCATTACCAAATTGAATGACCTCAGACAGATAGCCGGTCAAAATCTAGTGAACGCCAAATACCAATCCAAAGAGCGATACGATAAAAAGGTAAATCCCCGCCGTTATCAAATAGGCGATATGGTGTACGTGCTTAAGGAACCTCGAACAAGCAAATTCGATAGTCATTATACCGGCCCATACAAGGTGGTTGACATCACCGATCATAACAATGTCATTCTAGAAACCCAGCAAGGAGACCGATTTCTAAAACATACGGATAAGGTAAAACTAGCTATCCAACGGGGCGAGAATGACGGTCCGACCCACAACCAGCTTTTCCAACATAAAGTTAGAGGAGGTGGTGGATGTTGCCATCATCAGCAAAAGCATAACCACACTGTGCAAGTAACACGTACTTCGAAGCACACATAACCAACATTGTAATTTACACTATACCCGCGAACACTACCACGAAACTATGTTACACCATCGAAAACGGGGAAATTATCACTGATCTCCCCCGAAGATGAAGAACGCATGCCGATTCGTGAGGATCGGACATAGGAAATCGTAACGCCCACCACACCCACCTCTGACCCTGACCCGCTCCAAGAGGATGCCACTGTCTGCATTCAACAACCAGGAAGGATGACCACCACCAAATCCACCCGGAGGGACGAGAGGAAGCATCACCAAAAAGGGCGATGTTCCATCTGAGGAGGGAGATGTTACGTCCGACGCAACGCAGCCCCATCGCCCCCCCCCCCTCAGCACCCCTCAGTACCCCTTTAGCAAAGGTCAGAGATCACGATAGATGTAACCGATCCTCCACGAACATGGGTTAATCATTATAAACCATAGATTACGTATATATATATTAATAATTCAGGGATATCATTTTATATTATACTTTACACGATACCTCATACTCTCACATACTTCCATAAATCACACCAACACCGCAACATTGCAGGTGGACGAGCAGGAAGAAAGAGAGAGCACAGGAGAACGAAGAACGAGAACGGCACGCGCAACAATGTTGAGCAGGATACCTAGAATTGAGGTGCTTAAAGAGCATTTTACCACAGTACCGCGAATACCGCACACAGCAGAACTCCTACCCATCACCTTCGCACCCTCCTCACCACCAAGTTAACCCTGACCATGCACTAATCCAACGAAGAATCCGCGATCGAAGGCCTGTAATGAGAATTCGATCGAACAACAGGGTTCAATCGCCCCGATCATGCCGCAATACCTATCCAAATTCCCCTGACATTGCATTCAGTCCCCTCCAAACTCAAAATTTTCCTCATGAATTCCAATACCGATCATAAGCAGTTACTAATCAATCCTCTGGTAGAGTAGTATCCCTTCTGGAGTCTTGAGCCGATTGTCCGCGCCAGTTAAGTGTTGTGCCGATCAAATACCCTAGGGCCTATACTGATCTAGCTTGCCTTAGGATCCAAGCGAAAAGTGCATCACCTCAGTGCCGGGCGTCCACGCGAAAAGAACTCATTTCTTGGCATATTGTAACGCATTCGTCTAGGCGAGTGTCCACCTTAGGGCTGGACCAAGAATCTCCTGTTCAACCACATCTATTTCACTGTCCACGAGTACCGAGCTCTCTCTCTCTCTCTCTCTCTCTGCTCACCCACCGGTAAGTAACTCACACTCTTACACCTTAATATATATATCTTTGTAATTCAAAAAGCTGACGATCACACCTACAATAGTATTCAGATTTCATCTAGTTAGTAGATTAATGTACACTCACTACCATATATAACTGTGACAGTTACTTGTACTCCCGCTTATCATTTCATTATATTGAGTTAATCTATATTTTTCTTCTCTTGATTTCAAACCCTTAAACCTATTACCCAGTAGCTTCAACCAGACTCACGTAGAAGGAGTGAGTTTTCCGAATCAACATACCTAGTATCTAGCTGTGATCCTCATCTTAGCTATCGACCAAGAGACATAAACGCAAATAGGCGTGCTTTAGCACCTTAAAGTGGCAAGGACCCAATACCTTTTACGTGATCTTTGATCGCAACACCTATGCTAGCTCCCTGATGCTCCTTCAAACGGTCGCTCACGCATAGGACGTAACACTGTAGCTTCAGTATTTCTTGAAAGAAAATAACTTTGAGTGTTTGAAAAGCATTGAAAGTGCAGGCAAGTCGTCTAAATGTTCTCAACCTTTTGCTTTGCCATATTCCGATCAATAAAAATAAAAGAAACTCCTGTAAATCAAAAAGTAATTGAGTTAAAAGAGTACATTGAAACTATTTTATTGAATGCAATGAAAGAGTTCAGTATCATGGAAATGATAGTTGAGAACTCTCTAGATTTTCAAGAACCATACAAAGGTATCGATTCACAAATAGTGTGATATTCTTATTCACATATGGCTGGATCTGGGAGGCAATACACTGGGGAAAAGATTTAGAACAATTTATTGAATACTATAATACATTAAGCTCTTGCTCGTACACTCGCACTTCTTATACTGTTGCTCGTACTCTCGCACGTCTTACACTATTGCTCGTACTCTCGCACGTCTTACACTGTTGCTCGTACTCTCGCACGTCTTACACTGGCAGCGTGGCGCTGCTCTTCGTCGGTGGCCTCGCTTAGCTCACTCGCTGACCACCACCTACTTACACGAGCCACGAAACGCTACGCACACTACATTCGGTCGTCCTGCAACGACATACGCCCTCGGATGTCTTCGTTCTTGTCATCTTCTACTTCGTCATCTTCCTTTTCATCTTCGAAATCGCTTTCTTCTATCAGCCACGGCTTCATAAAGTCGGCGGCAGTCGATGTTCGTTGGGGTTCCTCATGTTCTCCCACTTTGTGGACGAGATAGCGATTATTTCGCAATACTTTAACAATTTCGTAGGGTCCAAGGAACTTTGATGAGAGCTTCAGCCCTGGAGCCTGCTGCATCCTCTTTACGGCAACATAGTCGCCTTCGCGGTATATCTGCGTCTCCTTTCGCTTCTTATTAAATCCTCGTCGGTTCTCTTCCTGCACCTTCGCGATCTATTGCGTCGCTTGGTCGCGTAGTTCGTCTCGATTTTCTTGAAAAGAAGCGGCCCACTCGTTTTCGAGCAGCTCTCGTATGTTGCTGTCTTCGCACAATCGCGCGTGTATTCCAAACAATAAGTGGAACGGCATCGTCGCTATACTTCGATGCACCGTCGTGTTCAAACACTGTTAAGCGACGCTCAGGTACTTATGCCATTCCTCAGGCCTCGGTGCCGCCAGTTTCGTCAAAAGTTCGATTAATGCATTCTACTTGCCCATTTGCCCTCGGAACTTCCGTCGTCGTTAGAACATGTTGAATACCTTCGTTCTTGCAGTACGTCTCAAAGTCTCCGGATGTGAAAGCCGTGCCGCGATCAGAGATGATTCTTCTCGGATTACAGAACACTGTCGCCTGCTTCTTGAGGCAGTCAAGCACTTCCGCAGTGCCAGTCGATTTTGTCGCGTAGAGCCACGTGAATTTACAAAACCTGTCGGTTACTACAAATATACAGGGTGATTCAGAATACCCGGACCACCCGTAATCTACGGATTCGGGATGATATCAGGAATCGATCGCTGGATAAATAATTTAAAAATTCGTAACCAATTTTAAATACGAGATAATTAAAGTTCAGCCAATAACGGCGTGGCTTCCATCACACACGATCGTTCTTTCGAGAGACGGCATACTCGCGAGCAGCGCGCAAATGACAGTTGAAACTCAACCACAAACGTTCTCAAACTTATCCCTTAAGGCAACTATGAACAAATGAAACGATGGAATCGAACCATCAGCGACTCTAGCGGCACACGCCATCGTAAAATGACGATAGTCAATCAGAGGAAGCGGAAGTCTCTGGGTACCCTTTTTACCACATTAGCTAAATCAATCAACACATTCTCCTCCTGTTCAATCCAGTTGTTTGCTGCTCACAATAAGGCACACCATGCATCTGCTTAAACCGGTCAATCTGGGCTCTGTGAAAATGCAAGTGCGACCAATCAGAACGAAGGATTTCCGCGGATTCATTCGCGGATGCCAAAGATCGCTGCTTTACGATAGTTTCCCACAAATTCCGCGGTTAGCAATTGTTTCATACCCCGAGCGAGCGTCATAGGATTCGTTGACAAACTCCCAATATGGGCATGGGCGTGACTTAGGCTGGCGCAGCAGCTACACGTGCAACGCGCGATCGGCAATTGTTTCGGGATATGCATTCAGCCAGACGAAAACCGGTACACGGTGTCCAAAACGTCATGCACTGAATTTTATAGCAGTCTGGAAGAAAACAGATTATTAAAGTGAGAGGGAGTCGGGAGGGTGGGTGGTGGGACTGATGCATTTAATTCAAAATGAATTGAAAACTAAGCATAGAAGTATTATTTTTTCGTCCTGTGAATAGCCACATCGAATTTCCAAGATCGCGATTGCTGATTTCAAAATTATAGACTACTCATCGATTCTGGAGACTGTAAAAAATACGTCAAACTGAAAAAATGGACTAGGAGAGAAATGCAAAAACACGTATCCCTTTTTTTTCGTCCCAAGAATGTCCACAACAAATTGCAGCCCTTTGCGACTTCCGGTGGCAAAGTTACGCAACAATTGTCAACCCCGGATCTTGTGAAAAATACGTCAAATTGAAAAAATGGACTAGGAGAGAAATGCAAAAACACGTGTCCCTTTTTTTCGTCCCAAGAATGTCCACGACAAATTGCAGCCCTTTGCGACTTCCGGTGGCAAAGTTACGCAACACTTGTCGACCCCGGATCTTGTGAAAAATACGTCAAATTGAAAAAATGGACTAGGAGAGAAATGCAAAAACACGTGTCCCTTTTTTTCGTCCCAAGAATGTCCACGCCAAATTGCAGCCCTTTGCGACTTCCGGTGGCAAAGTTACGCAACACTTGTCGACCCCGGATCTTGTGAAAAATACGTCGTTATTATATTGGTATTGTATTATATTGGTATTATATTGGTATGGATATTATATTGGTATACCGATTCTTGGGACGAAAAAAAGGGACACGTGTTTTTGCATTTCTCTCCTAGTCCATTTTTTCAATTTGACGTATTTTTCACAAGATCCTGGGTCGACAAGTGTTGCGTAACTTTGCCACCGGAAGTCGCAAAGGGCTGCAATTTGTTGTGGACATTCTTGGGACGAAAAAAAGGGATACGTGTTTTTGCATTTCTCTCCTAGTCCATTTTTTCAGTTTGACGTATTTTTCACAAGATCCGGGGTCGACAAGTGTTGCGTAACTTTGCCACCGGAAGTCGCAAAGGGCTGCAATTTGGTATACCGATTCTTGGGACGAAAAAAAGGGACACGTGTTTTTGCATTTCTCTCCTAGTCCATTTTTTCAATTTGACGTATTTTTCACAAGATCCTGGGTCGACAAGTGTTGCGTAATTTTGCCACCGGAAGTCGCAAAGGGCTGCAATTTGTTGTGGACATTCTTGGGACGAAAAAAAGGGATACGTGTTTTTGCATTTCTCTCCTAGTCCATTTTTTCAGTTTGACGTATTTTTCACAAGATCCGGGATCGACAAGTGTTGCGTAACTTTGCCACCGGAAGTCGCAAAGGGCTGCAATTTGGTATACCGATTCTTGGGACGAAAAAAGGGACACGTGTTTTTGCATTTCTCTCCTAGTCCATTTTTTCAATTTGACGTATTTTTCACAAGATCCGGGATCGACAAGTGTTGCGTAACTTTGCCACCGGAAGTCGCAAAGGGCTGCAATTTGTTGTGGACATTCTTGGGACGAAAAAAAGGGATACGTGTTTTTGCATTTCTCTCCTAGTCCATTTTTTCAGTTTGACGTATTTTTCACAAGATCCGAGGTCGACAAGTGTTGCGTAACTTTGCCACCGGAAGTCGCAAAGGGCTGCAATTTGGTATACCGATCTTGGGACGAAAAAAAGGGACACGTGTTTTTGCATTTCTCTCCTAGTCCATTTTTTCAATTTGACGTATTTTTCACAAGATCCTGGGTCGACAAGTGTTGCGTAACTTTGCCACCGGAAGTCACAAAGGGCTGCAATTTGTTGTGGACATTCTTGGGACGAAAAAAAGGGATACGTGTTTTTGCATTTCTCTCCTAGTCCATTTTTTCAGTTTGACGTATTTTTCAGAAGATCCGGGGTCGACAAGTGTTGCGTAACTTTGCCACCGGAAGTCGCAAAGGGCTGCAATTTGGTATACCGATTCTTGGGACGAAAAAAGGGACACGTGTTTTTGCATTTCTCTCCTAGTCCATTTTTTCAATTTGACGTATTTTTCACAAGATCCTGGGTCGACAAGTGTTGCGTAACTTTGCCACCGGAAGTCGCAAAGGGCTGCAATTTGTTGTGGACATTCTTGGGACGAAAAAAAGGGATACGTGTTTTTGCATTTCTCTCCTAGTCCATTTTTTCAGGTTGACGTATTTTTCACAAGATCCGGGGTCGACAAGTGTTGCGTAACTTTGCCACCGGAAGTCGCAAAGGGCTGCAATTTGGTATACCGATTCTTGGGACGAAAAAAAGGGATACGTGTTTTTGCATTTCGCTCCTAGTCCATTTTTTCAGTTTGACGTATTTTTCACAAGATCCGGGGTCGACAAGTGTTGCGTAACTTTGCCACCGGAAGTCGCAAAGGGCTGCAATTTGTTGTGGACATTCTTGGGACGAAAAAAAGGGATACGTGTTTTTGCATTTCTCTCCTAGTCCATTTTTTCAGTTTGACGTATTTTTCACAAGATCCGGGGTCGACAAGTGTTGCGTAACTTTGCCACAGGAAGTCGCAAAGGGCTGCAATTTGGTATACCGATTCTTGGGACGAAAAAAAGGGATACGTGTTTTTGCATTTCTCTCCTAGTCCATTTTTTCAATTTGACGTATTTTTCACAAGATCCGGGGTCGACAAGTGTTGCGTAACTTTGCCACCGGAAGTCGCAAAGGTCTGCAATTTGGTATACCGATTCTTGGGACGAAAAAAAGGGATACGTGAGTAGATACACACCACTCCTGGGCGTCACAACAAACCCCCACCACTGTCCCCTATGAGTCATAGAGCGCATCGCGCTGCGGTCCCCCGCACTGCACTATGGCGCCAGCCCCTCGTCTATGTGCTCAGCTCTCCCCATCCCCCTGCGACACGGTGGTGGACCCCCCACCACGCGGCCCTGGTCCTAAGGCCCGAAACCCCCCAGTAGCAGCGTTGCATGTCCCCCCAGGGGGCGTACCACGGTCGGTAATTATGCGGTGACCGCCGGCCGGTAACTTTTTTAATTACCCTAAGGCGGGTAACATGGTAAAGTAGAACACAGCTGTTTTTTGTAAATAATGCCTTATAATATAGAGGTATCGTATACACCGCCGTTTATTTTTCGATACTTTTAATTATCGATGGGGTGGATATCCAACCCCTAATATTTTTGGGATGAACCCTCCACATACAACGTAGCTGCTTCTGGAATGCTGGGGCCCATCTTTCGCTCAATCTAGCGAACGATGCGCAAATACGCCCGACGTGGGGGTACCCCTGTCTTGACCAGCCCTATGAAATCCCGGCCAGCGTAAACCCCTACTACCCGGTATCTCTTATTTGCAACTATGCAAAAATTTATGGTCATGGTGGGGGAAAAAGACGGTGACCTGTGAACCATCTTCGCAGCATCTTGTCAGTACTGTGACAGCGAGTAAAAAAAGCACAAGAGTAATAAAAAAAGCATAAGTGAAAGTGGCCTAGTGAAGTAAAAAAAAAAATAAAGTGGTATGTATAACAGCATTAAGCTAGTACACGTTCTTTATTGGATTTTAAAAAATGTATCGTACATTTCTCACCGTTTACCCTTATTTCTAGACGCTGCACAGTAGACCAGCCAGGTCGGTGACAGCACATATCGATACATATATTAACCAGACACCTATTACTGCTATTGGAGCGGTAAGTGTAATAAGACTATTCGTTTTTATTTGCTTTAAACAAATTTATTAAAGAAACTGAAATTTTTACAGACTATGCCACCGAGGAGGCCAGATACACCGCCCTTGGGGATGGAGGGGCCGTTTGAGGGGCCCCTACTGGACGGCATTCGACCACCGCGGAATGAGTTTTTCGCCCCCCTCCACGGTGGCCAATGTTTTTATGGGTGCCTATATGTCCGCGGCCCTGTGAAACTATGCTACTGCTGCATGCGCGTGCAGGCCCCCGAAAGCAGGGCAGAGTACACCCCGGCAGTGGTCCACTATTTATTGCTGGATCGCGACATACGGATAGGCGGCGGGGTGTGCATGCGCTGCGAACGGAGCGTCCTGCACGCGTACAATCCATTAGATTGTATAGCGTGCATTAGCTATTATGTGGACCACAGGGCCGTGGTCATAGCCCAGGGCGTTGATGAGGTGGTGGCCGTTCGACTGTAGCTACATATGTTTTTTTACATACTACACCTATTATACATACATCATTTATTTATCACTATTTTTTTTTGCTTACTCACTACATAATTGCTTACACATACACATATTATTACTATATTTAATTTATACCTACATATCATTACTTTGCTTATATATACACATATTATATAATTTATATAATTTATCACTATTTTTTTGCTTACTCACTACATAATTGCTTACACATACACATATTATTACTATATTTAATTTATACCTACATATTATTACTTTGCTTATATATACACATATTATATAATTTATATAATTATATATTTAATTTATACCTTTTAAAAAAAATGATATTGTAATAAATACAAAAAGGAAAGCATTAACCCATGTACCATGATTTACACCGTGAATATTGTATCCTACCACCGCCACCATAGATCTTATTATCGTGCGCATACTGGCGATCAGCCAAATGCTTCTTTCGCACAAAAGCGTCGTAGTACTCTCTGACGATTCTATCGTTTTTCCGCAAATCACCACTAAACACATTCTGGAAGGCATGCATCCCGAAGCCGGAAGAGAGGTAGTGTAAAAACATCATGCAGAATTGGCCGCACACCGGAGACGTCAAGAGAAATGTAGGCACCTGCGAACTCTGAGTTTTCTTCGTTCGCTTTTGTTTCTCGGTAGCTTGTTTCTTGTTTCCAATATGTATGTCTTCGACTGACGTCATCCTGCCTAAAGCCACCGAGAAACAAAAGCGAGGGAAGAAAACTCAGAGTTCATAGGTGCCTACGTTTCTCTTGACGCCGTCCTCTGATTGGTCAACTTTGACCTGCTCCCATTTAAAAACTATGACCTTCCGGACAAAAGGAAGGTCATTTTCGTGATCAGTAGTGCCTCCCGAACACCGCTATACCCCGTTGGTCAGGTAGTTCTGGGACACCCTGTATAGGCACCGTTCGGTCTTCCTATTTCCTGTACCGAGTCTACTCCACGAGACCACCTTATCCGTTCGGATTTTAACTGTAGACTGTCGATTTTCGGATGTGCAGCTATAAGCTGGACTTCCGAAAAGTGATTATTGTGCGATTTTTCGATTTCCACATCTCGGTTGCCAGGCCGCCTTTAGTTCTGACTTAGCGCATTGCTACACGCGTGAACTATTTGGCCTGGAATTTCTCAATAGGGTCAGGAGACTCCCAGCACAACATCCCTCCCCCCTTAAAGAAAATCGCACAATTTCTACACGGCGTTCGCCTCTGGTGGCCTCGAGTGAAGACTTGATTCTGGTTATTATCTTAGTGGAGTACAGCTTCCATGATTATTTTGGGTACAATTCCCTTAATTTTAACAGGGGCGTCCGCCCGTAACATCGGATCTGTCTTGCGCGTTCTGGTCGGCCCAGCGAAAACGCCTTTCGCGTGCTCTATTTAATGCCGCTCTGAGGCTATCTGGCCTTGATACCAGCGGTTCTAGCTGGATGTTTACCGCGGGTGATACCGAGTTCGGCGTGAGAGCAGGTGTCGTTGGTGTCGAATTATGCTTACACTTGTAACACATGTACACGGCAAGACAAACCAATGCTATTGGCGCTATTGTACCTAATGAGTAGAGCCCTAGATTATGGTAATATTGTTCTAGGTATTGGTCGTTATAGTCCAGGCTTGCCTTAATTCTAGACACTTGCGTCCCGAGGCGCGCTAACTCCTCGGGGTTCCATAGCACTTTAACTAGTTCCACCTTTTCGATATCACTGGTCACTCGCGAGGGAGTAACTTGGTCCATTTCCGATAGTGAAAGATTGAAGGGGGGCAAGTAGTCCTCGTTGGCGACCTGGGTGATGCGTTGGATGGTTTGCAAGCTGAAACTACGGGGGGTTACTGTACATACGCCTACCAAAGCCAATACACCTACGTTTTTTAATATTTCGTGCGACGCGGGGTTTCCGTCGCAGGTAATGCTGACCGGTACGTCGGTGGGCGCTACGAATAACCATTTACCCGGCTGATACATAGTGATCATTAGGATATGGTCGAACGTGATGACCCGCTTCGGACAGTGAAGGCCGTTGTCCGTGTCCATTTTCGCAAACGTCAGCACTTCGCACGGTGCTGAGCTCGTCAGGGGAATTGACGGATGCAGAGGGTTACAGATGTATCTGTTAGCGAATTGTTTACAGTTCTTCAATTCCAGGCTGGTCATTCGCAGGAAGTTTCGATTTTCCTGATCCACGAACACAAGGTCTTCGGAGGTGTCGAGACGGTAATACGCCCCGTTGAAAAGTCGAGTATGACGACGATGGCATTCCCTTGACTGAACCCCTTCGTATCGGCTAGTCTCATTAGGGTGGATGCTTCGTTGCGACCGATTGGCACCGGGAATCCAGTTCCCGTTGGTAAGTGTGGTAGTGCATCCGTGAGATATCCTACGAGTTTTCTCGGTGGTAGCACCGCCGCACTCACCTTGCCGCTCGCAATCTCAACTATTAGCCCAACTAAGCCTTTTACGTCGTGCCGTAGTGCCTCGACTATCACGCTTAGGGCGGTGAGGCCCTCATCCAGCTTTTGTTCCTTCATCACTATACTCATGTCTGCCGTCAGTGTAAGGTTTACATGGGCAATGAGTTCTTGGAGTGCCAGTTCGTTGCTCTGCACGTTGGTGAAGGAGTCGTTGAAGAGGTGCAACGTGGACTCGACCACCTGTAATTGACCCTTCATACTCTCCTTCAGCGTCCGCTGGTGGGAGCGTATGGCGGCGATTTCTTGGTTGATTCTTTCCGCGTCCGCGGCGTCCATATTTCCTGTGATGGACTTTATGATCGAACCTAGCCCGTCGATCAATCCCTTGCGTTTGCGCGCTGAGTCCGGTTTCACGAGGTCGTGTACCGTTCCCATTCCGTCTTCTATTTTCCGTACCATCCTGGTCACGGAATCTGCGATGGCCGGACAGAGGGGGTCATCTCCTCCTTGTTTCTCGCAGATGTCTAGTAGCAACCGCAGATTAGCGCTGAAGTCGGCTTCCCGTTTCATGACTGCAGCGAGGTCCATGGTGACGGCTAGTCTCCATGTGGCCTTGACTTCTGAGAGGATTCCGATTTTCTTATAGTATATTCCCGGGTTGCTGGCAAACGTGGTCACCGTAAACCCCTTTTCCGTTTCTCCGGAAATCGCGCGGCTTGCCGTCAGCAGGACAGTTCTGCAAGAGGAATAGTGCGTTACTTGAAACTGGCTAAACCGTGGGATTGCCTATTCAGTGCAAATTCCCTCTTTCTTTAATTCCCCCTCTTGTTGCCGGTTTCGGTCGCGGTAGACTCTAGGGAGCTCATTCCGTTTTCTTCACTAGTACGCGATGGACGGCATATATCGGGTGATCTACTGTGAGGGAGTCGCCGCAGGGCCCGCTATACTACGTCAGATGGTATGTATCCGCGACCTTTCCTTTTCTGCGTGTGTGCAGCCAATTCGCCGCATCCCCTCTTGACGCTTTGCCTATTGCTCTTTAGGACCAACTGGTGATCCCGACGAGGAGAGACCATCGGTCCCTGATAGAGAGGTTCGCGACGCGAACTCTCAAAGAAATCAGGAACAGGAGGTTCATGTGCAGGAGGTCGGTGGAGGCACTGTGGGGCCTCGGTGTCTTCAAGGGAGACGAGGACCCGCCCGATTTCTTGGGCCTTCGACGATTGTTCCGTGAGGAGTGCCCGATGTGCGGGCGACAACTATAGGACGAGTTTGAAATAAACAGTGTGTGCCCTCTTATTGTCGAGTGACGTTTTCTTGGATTGTTCCTTTCGTCTTACGGCTGTGGCCATACCGCTTCCTTCTTAGTGCTCGGCGAAATTCTTTAGACGGTTTGCGTGAACTAACATGGTCTTCCGACCCATCTTTATAGTGTAGTTAACTGCTGAGTTTCTCGCGATTACTTCGTACGGGCCTATCCACTTCGGGGTCAATTTAGCTGAACGCCCGCGCCGTACGGCTTCGTTGTGGAGTAGGACCCTATCTCCGATGCGGTATTCTTCAATTTTCGCGTTCGCGTCGTAGGTCAGTTTAGACCTTTCTTTGGCATAACGTACGTTAGTCCCGGCTACCGTCCATGCGGCGCGTAGCCTTTCCCTTAGTTCCTGTGCGTAGTCATCTAAGGAGTAGGAGTTTCGCGGCTCCTGTTTCACTGCTGTCGGGAGCTCTGCTTCCCGACCGAACACTAGCGTATACGGCGACAATCCGGTCGCCGTATGAGGCGTAGTGTTATATGTAAACATTGCGTATCGTAGCCATTCGTCCCAATTTCCTTAATCCTCGTCTATGTAGTTCTTAAGATATTCTGCGAGCGTGCGATGCGATCGCTCCAACGCGTCGTTGCTTTCCGGATGATATGCAGTCGTCTGGAACTTCTTAATCCTCAGCAACTTGCATACCTCCTTGAAAGTCGAACTCAGGAAATTCGTTCCTTTATCTGAGAGTATCGACTCTGGCGTTCCATATCTGCAGATGATCTCTTCAACGAGGGCTGTCGACCGCTGCTTTTTCGAAGGCCCGTGCGGGTGTGTCCGTTATTATCATTGGGACCCTTCCTTTCTTAAGCAATTTATTCACCTGGCACTTACGGCACGTGGAGATATAATCTTCCAGTTTCCTTCGGATTCCTGGCCAGTCGTACTTCATTCGAATACGTTGTAGCGTTCTCTTGACTCCCTGGTGCCCTCCTAGACGGGCATCGTGGTACTCTTTGATGAGTTTCTCACGGTCTTCTACCGTGGGGCAGGTTACGCCGCTGCCATAGTCAAGTTCGTCGTTCGAACTGTTGTCCTCTTCTTTGCAGGACGATGAGCATTCGCTCTGCTCTTCCGAGCTCTTTTCCATACGGATTTCTGCGCTATCTCTGCCCCAACCGCACAGCTTTGTGCTGGGACGTTCAGAGTCCTTCGCGCTTTCTTCTGGCCCTAGGCTGCCGTTCGGCTCGGAGGTTTCCCTCACCTTCTTCTGGGCCCTTGTCGTAGCGTAAATACGACTTAACGCGTTCGCGTTAGTGTTTCGTTTCCCGGCCTTGTACTCCACGTCGAACTCATGTTCCGACAGTTTAATTCTCCATCGCATGAGTCGGGAGCCCGGGTCCTTGACTCCAAATAGCCAAGTCAGCGGCTGATGGTCCGTCACGACTTTGAACCGGGTGCCGTAGATATACGGTCGGAACTGTGCTATCGCCCATACGATGGCGAGTAGCTCCTTTTCGGTCGTGGTGTAATTCAGCTCCGCTTTGGATAACGTTCGGCTTGCATAGCAAATTGGCAGGTCTTCTCCGACCTTGCCCTGAGACAAGATTGCGCCGATTGCCTTGTCGGACGCATCTGTTGTCACGATAAAAGGCTTCTCAAAATCCGGATATTGTAATATCGGTGCGGATGTCAGTGCCCTTTTCAATTCTTCAAACGCGGCATCTCGAATCGCAGTCCATTCAAACTTTGTGTCCTTTCGGATAAGTTCGGTTAGAGGCTTGGCGATTTTCGAAAAGTTCTTAATGAACTTCCGGTAGTATCCTGCCAAGCCCAAGAAGGACTGAACTCCCTTGACATCCTTTGGTACGGGGAATTCTTTTACCGCAGCGAGTTTCTCTGGATCCGCTCGCACACCTTCTTCCGAGATAATGTGGCCTAGGTAGTGCGTTTCCCTTCGTAGGAACTGGCACTTACCTGGTTGTATGGCCAGTTTGGCTTCCTTTAGGCGTTGGAACACCTCTCTCAGGCGAGCGTTGTGCTCGTCTAGATTCCTTCCGTACACCACTATGTCGTCTAGGTAGACGTAGCATTTTATCCCTTGGAGTCCTGCTAGTACGGAGTTCATTAATCTCTGGAAGGTTGGGGGAGCATTTTTCAACCCAAAAGGCATTCGGTTGTACTCGAAGTGCCCTTGCGGTGTAGAGAATGCCGTTTTCTCCTTGTCTTCCTTCGCCATTGGGATCTGATGGAATCCCGAGGCGAGATCCAAGGTTGAGAAATATCGTGCCTTTCCCAACTGGTCCAATATCTCGTTGATGTTGGGCAGTGGGTATGAGTCTCCTATGGTGGCTTCGTTTAGCTTTCGGAAATCCACCACCACTCGCATGCGTCGCTCGCCCGTTGCGTCGGGCTTCTTTGCTACTACTAGCAAAGGGCAGACTAGCTGTTTAGAGACAGCTATCGGTGAGAACGGTTTTGACTAACCTACCTACTGGCTTTGGAATTTTTATAGGCTTTATAAATTGGTAACCGCCACTTACAGGATGGTGCTCCACTCCATGGCGTTGACCCTTCGGGATGACGTTGGTAGCTGTCGTTGGTTGACTCGTACTCGTCTTGATCCCGGTAGCGGCGATGTCTGGATCCCGCTGTCAGTCGTGGACGTCCTTCCAGGCGTCGTTGACCCTTGGTGTGGTCTCGTATGTCGGCAACGTTTGCGCGACTTCCCTTTGCAATGACGCTTACCGCGTAGCGTTTTGCCGTCCGTTCCTCGACGTCTCTTGTCGAGTCTGACCTTGAT